>WURV02214464.1:0-10802 GCA_011762755.2 Epimenia babai
TAGCAACTTAAATAGCTGCTTCAGGGAATAGAGAACATGTACGAATGGCAATGATAAGCAAATACCAGCAAGCAGATGTCTGCATTGGATAGATGTTTTAGCAGATATTCAGTGCAGTTACAATACCTGTGATATGATGGTAAGCAAGTTCAATTCCAGAGATGGGTGTACATTAGCAATTCAGTGATTGTGATAATGGCAGACTGATGGTTTACTAAAATAAACCAACTTCCTAATATAAATAGTTATGAAAATGAAATATATTAGTAGTAAATGGGAATTTAACACAAATGGGACACTCGAACGGATTAATGGTAGAAACACTTTGGTGCTTTATTTATAAGGAAAGATAACGAATGCAGAAATAGCTCAAATAACAGAGTAGTGAATAAACGATGTATAACGCAAGACACAAAAAAACTGTTAACGCAATGTAAAGGAACAAATATAGTAGAACAAGTTGATATTAGGCGTAATTATGATCGATCTCAAAATCATCGCTGGGGTCAGGGAGCTCATCCTGAGACTGCATCGACTCTTCCTGCATTGCATACGTATGTGAAATTGTGTTAAATCTGTGTGTAGACAGTAAGGGGCTAATGGAGAATGTAAAAAAGATTATAGAGCAACCATGTAAGTACAGAAACTAGCATGAGGACAGAATAAAACGAATTTATATGAAGCTTCTATGAGTTCAGATCAAAATACCGCACAGTTCCATTTATATAATGCCATTTCAAAATCTTGTCAGTTCAGATCAAAGTAGTCCAGACAAAAGTAGTTAAAGATCACCTCAATGAAATCATTTTAAGACAACTTTGCTAGTAATGTCATTACTCTTAAATTTACTGTAAAAAAAACTGTTTAATAGTAAAATACCGAAAGTGCAAACATATGATTTCACGAGTGAGATAAGGATTCAAGCAAGCTTTCGTTCGTCGCGTATCTTCCGAAAAATATATGAGAGCTGGAATTGATCTTTATCTTAGTTAGTCATACAGGCCTTACATTTTCACTTTTGTATCTTACGCTATGACTAACATGACACTACCACCTGTATGTATAAAGAGTCTATACCACCGTACAGGATTATATACATGTATGTACGTATATGTTTATATGCCATTTACCAGGGTAATCATGAGCCATCCTTGGCCCAATACAAAGCTAGCCTATATAATGTGGTGAACATGACCATTTGATTAGCCTCACTTATAAGGGCGAGGGAAAATAGCGAATTGGAAAACCCACCGAATCTAGGCAGACAATTGACCTTCCATTCACACTACTGATTCAAAATATCTATGTACGGGCTACTTATGTCATACACTTCACTAAGTCTATGGAAGGTCATTGGTTATTCACAATGAGATGACGACAGAGCGGGGAGGTACAGTAAGCGACATACAGACGATACATAGAACATCTGAAGCACAGCAAACGTCAGTGAGAAAAGCCCTAACAGAGTCACTCTGGGCATGGGCATCGGGGTTTAAGGCATTTTTGGTCCAAAAACGCTAGAGGTACTTTTCTGGTTAGAATGGGAATTAAACCCGAGATCTCTGGATTTAAAGTCAAGCGCTCTTATTACTATGCTAACTGCTGCCCCGCCCCATGATATACATACTGATATGTATATCTTATGTTTGTAAAGTCAAAAACTTGTTAAATGTCAACTTTTCACATTGAAAGTAAGGGCCCATATTATGGCTGAAAATTGACCAAATGGGTGATGTCAACAAAGTGAAAGGATGAAAGGACAGGACCTCAAAATGATCAAGTCTTCCAGAGACATGGATTTTCATTTATATATTTCTCTTATCATAGTTATCATAGTTATCATAAACCGATATGGCGGGCTAGAATGATGGCAATTTACGAAAAAGTACGAACTTCGTCGTCTGCTAGATCATCATCCTCAAAACCTAAGGCTAACTCCTGCTCAAAGATGTCATCGTTTGGTGCAGCCAACATCAAACCATCTTCTTGCATGAGACGATCTTGGTCTGTTAAGATGTCGTCATTATCTAAATTGATAATGTCGTGTTGGATGTCTGAAGACGTCATCGCATTCCTGGACGAATTCTGCCAGGGACAGGCGAGCCAGAGGGATAAGGTTAACAGCAGAACTGACATTGATTGTTTGATTGTTCAGGTAGACATTAACTAACGCAGGTTGCCATATAGCAATCACTGAAACACTATTTTAAATTTGTTACAGCAGTATCAGAGCATCATTTGAACGTTACCACATTACTATACTATTACATTACACAATACTATAACATTATTTCAACATTGTTATAATATTTTAAAAGTATAATTATAGTAACATTTGGTAACATTATTATAACATTAAAATATTATTATAGTAACATTATGGTAACATTGTTATAACGTTATTGAAACTAAACATCTAAATATTTATTACAAAATTTTATTAACCTTATTATGATATTATTGCAGCAACATTATAGTAAAATAGTGATAATATTATTGAAACTTAAAACATATAAAAAATATTTATAATAGCATTTTATGAACGTAATGTTAATCTTATTGTAAACTTGTAGCAACTTTATAGTAAAATTGTTATAATATTATTGAAACATGAAACACATAAATATTTATAACATTTTATGAACAATATGATAACCTTATTATAATACTATTATAGCAATATTATAGTACCATTGTTATAATATTATTGAAACATAACATCTAATTATTTATTATAACATTTTATGAACATTATGATTACTTTATTAAAATATTATTGTAGCAATATTATAGTAACATTGTTATAATATTATTGAAACATAAAACATTTGAATATTCAATGTAACATTATTTGAACATGATTTTAATATTATTATAACATTATTCAAACATTTTTTGAGCTATTATCATAACACTATTCAAACAGTATTATATTATTGTTATGAAATTGAATGTGTTATGTAATGATGGGCCAATCGAAGAAGAATCTTGTGGGTCAGATGGGACCATGTAGAAGTTATAGTTTGTGAAACATTATAACTTTGATGCGAGAGATTTTCTTTTTCTGTGCTTTACAGTCCTATGTATTAGTATATAAAATAAATATGATTTTTATGAATAAGGATTTATAGTGATGTAGGTTATAAAAAACTTGTAATATATCTTAAGTGCATAATGAAGCCATCAATATTGTATCTGCCACTGAGATTTGTTACCACCCTTATAGAGGCAGTGAAACAATGCAATCACTTTACCTCTAAGTCTATAGGATCCCAGACATGTTTCATAAAGATGGAGACAGTCACCTTTACCTTTAATTTTATAGGATCCTGTATATGTCTCATAAAGATGGAGAAAGGCGCCTTTATCTTTAAGCTTATAGGATCCTAGACATGTTTCATAAAGATGGAGACAGTCACCTTTACCTTTAATTTTATAGGATCCCGTATATGTCTCATAAAGATGGAGAAAGGCACCTTTATCTTTAAGTTTATAGGATCCTAGACATGTTTCATAAAGATGGAGACAGTCACCTTTACCTTTAAGTTTATAGGATCCTGTATATGTCTCATAAAGATGGAGAAAGGCACCTTTATTTTTAAGTTTATAGGATCTCAGACATGTTTCATAAAGCTGGAGAGTCACCTTCATCTAAAATCTACAGGATCCCTAACATGTCTCATAAAGAAGGAGACAGTCACCTCTAACTAAAGTCTACACGATCTCATACATGTCTCATAAAGATAGAGACAATCGCCTTAATCTAAAGTCAACAGGTTTATAACATGTCTCTTAAATATGGAGACTGATATTTCATGAGTATACAGATGTATGTGAATGGTAACGATATTAAGAAAAACACATGGTTATGAACAAATACAAACTCTATCGCGGCTGTTCTTAAATGAAGCTTGAATTTTGCTGGCGGCCTCATTCTCATCATCTTGAACCGTGTTAGTGTGGGCGGGTCTGGCATTGGATGATTCATCCTAGCGGTGCAAGGGTTAAGCGAAATGTGGAGAGGTTAGTGGGTTAGGTGCAGAGGAAGATGTTGGGTGGTATGCAGCTACGCGAAAGGTTGGTTAGGAAATCAGAAAAGAATCAGAGTCGAAGGACGGGTTTAATGTGCTTAGATGTAATAGAATAAAAAAAATTCAAGCCATTTTTATCATGTATATTTGATTGGTGTCAAACACACTTTAACTATAGGGAAAACTCTATATTGCTTATGTCTGTAATGTAATCTACTTATAGACCGGTATCATCTTGAAATATACTTTAAAGTAAATTGTGCTTGGGTATCTACAACAAAGTATGTCATGTTGTGTTTAATTATTTCTGTATGGGAAACTAACATGAAGTCACGATTGTTTTCTTATAAGGGAGCCTTGCGAAAAGGGTGGGGGAACAAGATTACCTGGTTTATGTATGCTATGTTTAATAATTCTTGGATGGTTATAAGGGAGCCTTGGGAAGGGTGTGGGGAGACAAGATACACCGTCGTTTTCGTGAGTTTTTTGGTTAATATGGCATTGGTGCAAGGTTAGAGAAGGTTAGAGACCAGTGCAGTGAATCTTAGGCTAAGTATGAAATTTAAAGTAGGCCAAGCATGGTTTAAAAATAGTCGTTCAGTCCAGGTAGAGGCATGCCAAGGTGGTTGTTGATAAATTTGAATGAAATAATGCGAAAATGTTAAAAACAGGTCATTGAAGAACTGGTCAAATTTTTGTGGTGACATAGATCGCCATCGGAATCAAGAAATTTTTCACAGATAAAAACCTACGTAATTTTCGAAAGTTTATAAACCGTGCATTAGTTGCACAACTATGACATGAATAATGGTGAGTACCTAAGTACGCATTTTGTGATGATGTCATCATTGTGCGTTGCACGTACTTTTCGGCTGCGTAACTGCCTCGGCAAAAGGAGCACTCAAATACCACAGGATGATAGCCGAGAGGTAGGAGGGACAGGTGGACTTAGAAATCAAGTGATATAATTTTTGAAGATGATTAAAGAATGAATAATTTAATGACAAACGGATGAAGGTTTACCTGTTCAGCGACGTCTTTACGAGCTTTGAAACCACGGAAACCTGCTTGGATCTTGGTAGCTGCTTCCTGTACGTCTGGGTCGTCTAGATCAACATCTACTGTAGATGTATTGTATCTACAAATTACGAGACACAATTGCTTTAGACAAAACAGTGGAGCGATTACAGGGTAATACATGACCGTTAAATATGAAAGCTATCGATATTAATTGGCCTTGAATTATATAAAATGGAGAGTTATGCGTATATACAAAACAACGACCTTGGAGTGAAATGATAAAACATCGAATTGCAATGGGGCAAACAATGGGGCAGAAAAACAGACACTCGGCTAAAACAGGCCAAGAAACACTTAAAAGACACCTCACTTCGTCTGATGGATGAAGATATTTGGGAGATTGCACATGTCACAAATGCAACAAATATTCACACATATGTACATACGTATTCATCCAATACAGAGGGACCAACATATACACAGAGAGACCAACATGCATAGAGACAGACAGACAGATACACAAACATGCACATGAGGGAGTGAGGGAAGGAGGGAGGGGAGGGGAGGGAGCGAGAGAGAGATGTATGGACAGACAGATAGACAGACAAGCACAGCATGCTGAAACTATACCATCTACAGCGTTCATTATAACCATGTACCTACTGCTCTAATAGAATTGAAAATACTTCTTCATTAAAAGAAATACGAGTACTAAGCGAATGAGTATGGTATCAAATCTTTGATACGGCTGGAATTTTAATATGATTTTTGGTACGGTTTTGATTCTCGAATAGAATGGGCTAAATATTAATCATGTTAACATATGACCTTGTATCTCACGGCTGTTTTACATTAACGATATATTCATCATGGCATCACAACTGTGGGTGCTCTTGTTTTTTATTCTTACTATAAAATATATTAGACCAATTGTTGCGTTGCATTAACAAAATAAAAACAAAACATTAATAAAAGTACTTTTTGTCATGTGATTGATTTATTGCATCTATAATGAATTGAAATATTCTCAAACGTGTGGTTTAGTTACACTGGTCGGTGCTACAGAATGCACAGGCTGGTAGCATTGCGATAAGGTCATGATAAGGATATGTGAGGAGCTTGCTGGTAGCTGTTACTGAGTTGTCTGCCCTGTTGACTCATTCGAGAGTGTCACTTGTCAGAATGTATATGCGTTGTATGTGAATGTCGCTTTTACTTTGCTTTTAGCACACCAATGAATAATGAATAATGATTCCTTTCGAGAGGGAGTGGCTGCGAAAGGTAATAGGAGTGACTAAAAGCATCCTGTACGTTACTTTGTACGCAAAATGACTTGGAATATATAAATGGGATGCGACAATGAACGATTCTACACTCCATGAATAAATTATGCATGCGTTTGTCTCTACGAATGATGCTGTTAGTGTAACGATTGTCTATTAGGTTTATTAGAAGTGACAGTATCACCAGCCAGAAGAGCTGTAATTGAGGCAAATGCAAATTTATTTGCGTGGAAATTTGCATTCCACGTACAAGCCACAATGTGAATGTGAATCAAGTTGAACATGCAATGAAAGAAAACCATCCTAATAGCTGTTAAAAGCCTGGACCCGTAATAGCCCAGAACTTTTCTAACAGCTGTAAACAGCCCAGACCTGTAATTACCAATAACCTTCCGAACAGCTATCAGCCTAGATATGTAACAAAAAAGAACTTTTCAAACAGCTGCTAAATATTGAGAACATTTCTGAAAGCATTTAGCCAAGACCTGCAATAACAGAGAACTTAAGAGAACTAACAGCTGACAACCAAGATGGACTTCTAAACAGCTGTTAAAACCATAGACCTGTAACAAAAATGAACTTCTCTAACAGCTGTAAACAGCCTAGACCCACAAGGGGATTATTTTGAATAGGTTTTACCAGCATAGACCTGTAAGGATGAATGTATCTTGAGACGATGAACAGCCAGGACCAATAACAGGTGAGCATGTTTTAAACCATCCAGAAGACTACATTGTTGAAATAAAAATGTAAGCAACTCACTCGGATGATTTTCGGTCTGAATCCCCGCGCACTTTTGACTGGATTTTCGTCGCAGCTGCGTCCTGTCTCTTCTCTTCAGTTTTCACCTTCGCAGCGTGTTGCCGTTGCTTGGTCTGGATCTTCAACGCGGCTTCCTGTTGCTCGGCATTGGTCGGATCAACTGTTTTATCCTGCAAATAAAAATTAACACTCGACTAAATTGTATCGCATTCGATCGAGAAAAAACGACTTAGACCATGAAGGTCCACAAAACAACAAATAACGAAACATTCACAATAATACCGTTTTTTTAACATCCGTGATTTAATACAAACTTCTTTTCATTATTACCTATTATAAGCCAGATATCATAAGCTGTCCCTTTGAGTAGTAAAAATCGTCAATGGAGTGGTTAATAAATTTCAGCAAATATTCAAACTGCTGAGTGTCGGGAGATACTGCATTGCAGTTATGTGGAGATGTCTTGTGTCTGATGAGACTATAGTGAACTGGTCAGGGATTTCACCATCACACTGGACATAATCGTGACTTAGGACGAGTGTGGGATGTACATGACCTGTGTAGGAAGTCTGCTTACAATCGAAATCAGTGATGTGTATGTCAATGTGTATGTATGAATGGGCTACTATCAACCAATAGTACAGGTAATTCACTGCAGCTTAAACCACTGATGGCAGAAGACATTTCACCTTCTTTCCATACGCAAATGTTCATACCACGATTTGTGAGACAATCTGTATCCAAAAACATCATTGTAACAATGTTTTACATGACGCTGTAAAGTTATCCATAAAACGGACACAAAAGTTTCATTACCCGATATCTTCACAACAAATTGAAGTCAATGAAATATAACTGAAGCAACAAAAAATATTAAAAGTATGAGGTCAAAGGGCAAATGTTATGAGATGATTTAGATGAAGACAATAATTGCTTGCTGATGGAGTGAGAGGGCAGAATTCTTTTTGATAAAAGTAACAGTTTATCATTTTATTTTCAGATAAGCATGATAATAGCAATGCTAAATACATTCAATCTATTATAATTATATTTTTATAATAGTTAAAAATGGGTAAGTAATTTTGTATGACTGGTGATTGTTTTGTAATATCAAGCAAGTTGTTCCTTTGAAACCTATTTGGTTATCTTTCTCAAGATATCTCTTCAAGATTTTCTCTATCTTTTCTAAAAAAAAAAACACAAGGAACATAACACACCAATGTATTATCCGTAAGGAAGTTAAAATGATGTAATCCAAAAAACTAAAAACATTTGAGACAGTTCAGCATAAGGCTGATTACGCCATCGATAGGATTAATGGTGAATACCTAACAAACAAATTAACGAAGTAACTCCAATAAAAGTAGTGTAAATGGTGTTCCAAAGAGCTTGAAGAGCTGTCTGTATCACACCTCGATATTGGATGGATAAGAGCGTCATTCACACTGATGCCATACATGTGACCAATATATCGACTCGCAGCAAAGGTCTAATCATTACTGAGGGGGTGGGGAGACGACAACTTCGACAAAAGGGGAACTGCCTCCTCAATAAATTGATTGGCCGCTCAGACGTGTTTGAACAAATTACAGACTGAAGTAATGTTAAGATTATTGATCCAATAAAACAGCAACAATATCACGATGAAATTATCCCTCTTAATGTTTACGAAACCGACGGCAATTACGTGTACGTCAATAGTAGGTGTTATTAGTGCTTGGGTAACTAGAATTTTATTTACCTACGCAAGCATGCGTGAATCTCTCTGCGAGAGGGCAACAGAACAGTGCTGAATAGTCAGTTTTGTCGCTCTGAAGAGACCTGACTATGGCGGGATATTAGTGGCATTCCGCAGGTGTCCAAGAGAAGTGAAGAGCATTCATAAAACTAATTACAGCATTTGCCAGAGGCCACAGACAGTATCATTAATACCGCAGTCGTTCATCTAAGTGTGAGCTAAATGGAAATCATGCACGCAAAAAAGGCGTTAATACATATGAGAAAGTCCACTACTTGTATGTTAATGTGTACTGGTAAGGTTGGGAGAGGTGGAACCGGCTGAAACATTCTTTAACAAGAAGCAGTAGAAAATAGTTTAGATATGGTATCAGGAAATGTAAGGGAGATAAACACAATATGGAGGGATCAAAAAGGTAGGTCAAAAAAGAGGTGACTTTTAAGGCAAAGACTGACTGAGATGAACAGATTAGGGATTTTCTTTTGGGTTATAATGAATGATGAAATACCATAGCTAATGTATTGTGTAAGAATAATATATAGCTGAAATAGAGAAATTGGTTCCTGAATGGAAAGTTTGTCATGGTTAAAATGGACAAACTTGGCACATGAATGGCCAGTAAGTTTGTCATAGTTGAAAGTGAGAAAATTGGTGTGGAAATAGTCAATGAGTTTGTCATGATTGAAATGGACAAACTTGGTGCTTGAATGGCGAGAGAGTTTGTGGTGGTTATGAGGGACAAAACCGATACTTTATTGAATAGTGACTTTGGCAAAGTTAATGAAAAATGTGGATAACAAATGATGGAATGGGAATGAGATAGCTCATTTGATAGAGCCTGAATACGAGTGTGAAGGTGGAGGGTTCAAATCCTGGGTAATACTACCAATGGTCTGTCTTATCACAGTTGCTCTGGTTACCTTGGCCATGGATAAGTACCAGTTAAATTATTTGTGACGACGGGCTTGCAAGTCTATTGTAGAGCTGTCTGTCTCTAATGCCTTGTTGTAAACCATAATTAATAAGCTGTACAAATGGCTCAAAGTAAGGTAAATATATGTCACATTTGCGTTTGACAGTTGACAATGAGTTGGCAAAGTAAATCTCACTGTAACATATTTTACTGAGAATCAACAAATGCCAGTAAAGGGCAGGTAATAACTCCAAAGATGATAGACATCACTTAGAAACAAAACTTCTTTGGAATGAAATCAATTAATAATAGTTGATCTGATGACCTTTTGGATTATTTTATTGTGGTATACTCATTTGCTGTGCACTTTTCTGAAGAATGAATTTTTTATATAATCATATACATTTTTTATATTTTATGAAAGTAATAATATACATTTTTCTCGATATCAAGATGGCAAACACGCTTATTTCATGACATAATGCACCAGGTGAGAAGAAACATTACATAAGAGAAATCTAAATTTTTTGGTGATAATATTGATGAAATATATATAATTGATTATTATCTGTCAAGTATATGGAATGCTCAATATGTATTACTTGGAAAGCCCAGGCACTAAACTGTAATTAGTATGATTGTTGTAGGGCTTAAGTTAGTCAGATTAACTTGAAATATGTGTAAATCACTGCAAAAAGTAAAGGGACACATTAACAGTGGATTAATGAATGTAGATATCAATATAGCAGTATGACTGCAATATAAACGGTGCATAAATGACTGGTACTTAAATGATTGCTACATAAATGGTGCATAGATGACTACAACATAAATTGCTTAGATGACTAAAACATAAATGGCATAAATAACTCCAACATAATAGAGTACTGTAATGACTGCACTGACATAAAGCATGGATAAGTGCACAGATGCCGAGAGCATAAATGACTATATGTATACATAGAACATTTATTTTTATTTTTATTTAGTTATAGGCTGACTACCGAAGTAATCGTTGTGTGGGCCAATCTATGACCCTTTACAAAGCTAGCCTA
>WURV02214475.1:0-10801 GCA_011762755.2 Epimenia babai
TGATACGACTCTATGATACGACTCTATGATACGACTCTATGATACGACTCTATGATACGACTCTATGATACGACTCTATGATACGACTCTCTGATACGACTCTCTGATACGACTCTCTGATACGACTCTATGATACGACTCTCTGATACGACTCTATGATACGACTCTCTGATACGACTCTATGATACGACTCTACGAATACGACTCTATGATACGACTCTATGATACGACTCTCTGATACGACTCTCTGATACGACCCTATGCCAGTACTCCAAGATGGGTGAATCTTATGTTAATTGTTAAACGCGATCGCATGAGCAGATTCCACAAGAATCGTCCGTCGTTCGTCCGTCCATCCGTCCATCCAATGTTACAGGAATGGTTTTGAAACAACGCCGGCGAAATCCTAAACCATTGTTTTAAAAAGCCGCATTGAATCTCGTCAAGATATGAGAGATCCGGTTCAGCGCTGGCAAGACATCTACTACCGTAGGTAGCATAAGGAATTACAGGGTAATGTCAGTAGAGTCGTTCTAGGGAGCATAGTGACGTGGCGATCTGTGGTAAAGGTAGTGATATCTTGGCATTGCTGAGATAGCTCTATTCTTTAGGTGTGTGGTGTGCTTTGTTACCATCCCCCGAGTTTGTAGGACAACGCCCAAATAATTGAAATCGGCGACTAATTAAAGATCGATACTATTGTAAGTGATTGTTTCATCTCTTTTGTAGTTTCCCACCCCACCAAAATTTCATGATTTTTGTTTTGCTCACAATAACAGTGAGTTTATTATCAGGACGGTATGTGTGGAGGTTATCAAGGCATATCTGTATGTCTTCACGCGTGTTTGTGGATATTGCAATGTCATCTGCATATCTAAAGATTATGGCATTTCCGTTTCCCTTTACAAACTGTGGTAGATCAGAGACGAAACTTCTACATAGGTTCTAAAGCTAAGTGAGAACTGTATCCAATAACTGAGAACTGTATCCAATAACCGAGTACTGTATCCAATAACTGAGAACTGTATCCAATAACTGAGAACTGTATCCAATAACTGAGAACTGTATCCAATAACTGAGAACTGTATCCAATAACAAGGAAGCACTTGAAGATAGCCCTCCGTAAGAGCGAGCGATAAACCGTGCAGATTTGTACTCCAACAATGATGACTCGCCACAAAATGTGTACCTTTAGTCATTTTGTCATTACCCAAATTGTGGCAATAAAGAAGTTTTACAATCTGTTAAATTGAAAAACTTTTTTGAGAGTTTTTGAGTGTTTTATGATTCGAGATGTTAGTCTGTTCGCCACCAGAATCTAATCAACCGTTTGGCCGCACGCTTCCGATAAAACTTCATGAAAACCCGTGAAAAACTTTCTGCCTAAATTTGGACGGATGGATGGACAGACACAGGCAGACAACATACAAAATACGCATGTAACACCATGGAAATAAATACAAAAATCCATTTTGCGTGACATTTTAACACTAGTGGGGGTTTCAATATACGCTCAGTAAGCAGTGAGATGGCGCACACGCAACCAGCTTGAAATTAAAAATTAATATCGAATGCAATTGATAAATACCAGAAATCTGCTTGTCCTGGTCATCATTTTGCTCCTGATTTACATCCTTTTTATAAGCGTCTGCATCCATGTGCTTCTCATTTCCATCCCTTTTAAAAAGACCAGCATCCATTTGTTTCTCGTCTCCATCCTTGCCACGAGCATCTGCATCCTTTCGGGCCTCTTCAAGCGGCTGATTCTGCAACAATGCGTCTATTTTTCTCTGCGTATCGGCCTTGATGCCGAGATCGTCGTGCGATACGAAGGGTTTCGCCGTAGTCCGATCCACTTTCTCATCGACCACGTGGTCGCCGTTCTCTTCTTGACGGCCAACGCCTTGCGCAGGTTTCATGGCACCGAAAGTCTTGAGCTTGGCATTTTTTAATGAGATTCCGAATGTTTTGGATATCGCGGCAAACCGTCGTTTCTCACCAGAAGTCGTCTGCACAGAAAAGAGAAACACACCGAAGTTGCTTAAAAACACAAATATCTATCCGAGAGATGGGCAAAGTTATTGGAAACGTATGTCATAGGCATCATCTTGTCAAAATGACTAAAGGATAATATGGCACTTCAATCTTATGGACTTCAAAACTTCATAAGGTGAAACAGGTCTCAAAACACTCATACAGTTATTAAAATAAATGGATAAATAAAAAACACCTCCAAACATTCAGATATTACGACAGGAGGCCATACATGCCTCAAAAAACTCATTTAGATATTAAAACAAAAGGTCCGCTACGCTTCAAAACGCTCAGTTGTTGATTAAGACACATAGGCCAGACATGCCTGAAAATACGCAGATATAAAAAAAGGCTGAAGAGACCAGAAAAACACTTTTGGAATATTATAAACATTCAGAAATAGGACTGAACGGTGCGGGAGATGAAAAAATAAAAAATCACGAAATAATTAATGAGATTAAATCAACGGTCTGGTGCTCTACCAACTGAGCTACAGGGACGAGATTATTCCTGTGCATTTTAGGTATTTACACCGTTTTTTTAGAACCACTGATGTTTAACATCGCATATATATATTAGAACACCGCAAAAATTAGCCAATCAATTTATAGTCCATCATCATGCTTGTTACAGATATCTGTGTATATCGCTGGCATGACATACAGACTTTAAACATCAGTGGTTCTAAAAAAACGGTGTAAATACCTAAAATGCACTGGAATAATCTCGTCCCTGTAGCTCAGTTGGTAGAGCACCAGACCGGTTATCTGGGGGTCGTGGGTTCGAGTCCCATCAGGGGTATAGGTTTTTTCCTGTGCATTTCTCTCTAACTGGTCTTGATAGGATTATTTCTGGTATATTAATGTATCATTCATCACTGCCCCGCCCCCCTCTTAATTGATACAAAGTTAAATCAAAGGTAAAGATATGCATAATTCGTCTTCTCATCGTGTGGTATTGGAGTGACGGTCCGGCTGTCTCGTCGTGTTGCACGTTCATTTAACCTGTATTGCAACGACAATTCTGAATTCACCGGGACAAGTGTTTATATGGAGGCTCGAATAAAAGCACAGATGCGACCACGAAACTGTTCTGTGTTATTAGTGAAGCTGTCTCTGAGTTAGTTTAACTTGTGGCCCATAGGGGTCATGGTAGCCCTTGCTAACGTCGCTATGTTCCAGATTCTTTATGGACGCTGCCTATGGCACTGACCTCTCCCGTCACTTTTATCTCTCGTAAATAATCGCCTGCTATCACAAATTTAGCGAAATATGTTAACTTGACATTTTGAACCGGTGGTGTGAATGGACAAGGATCTGTTCTTTGCCCAGACTCGGTGGTTATCATTATGGTTTTTTTCCCCTCACCGTTATATCCGAAATTGATCCATTTGTCGTATTAACCACAGACTGGCTCGGTAAAGGACTGATAATGGTACGGATAATGGGTAATCTAATCCTACTCTTACATACATACATACATAGAATTAGACAGTCCGTAAATTTATGGTTAGTGCGTGTTAGTCATTGGTGCATTATTACGCGCACAAAAATTGTGAATAAATAAACGATTTAGCATGTTAAGATGACTGCGTTCAACAAAACGATTGAAAAATTTGTGTGACCATAACCCCAGGGCATCGTAACCCAAACACTTGAATTTCATTTCGCATTGTGAGGTGAGACATGAGTCTTGCAACGTGGGTACACTTAGACATCGATTTACCTATTTTGGGGAAGTTCCGGTTGAGCATCGAATGCCTGCTAACAGCGGACTCAACCGACAAGCTTTCCTGTACCAGTGACAGATAAGGACACTAATCGACGATGACCAAGTTGTGGAGCTTGAAACATTCAATATTTAACGCTAATGGGAAGTACCCATAAAGTAACATATATTTATGGACTGCTACTATCATCTAACGAAGGTTTTCAGATGCAATTTACGATAAATTGTTCCAGCAGCTATTCAGCACATACAATACCTTCAACATTAGAATATCGCCAGTTAAATGTCATGGGACAAACCATTTCGATAATCAAAAAGCTGATCGGCGAGTAGTTTTAAACCCAGGGATTATAAGTCAAGTGCTCTTACCACTCGCCTATCTGCTACTGCAAAATTTTAGGGCGCAGTTGTGCGAGCGATTGATTTTTAATCTAATGGACCCTGGTTCAATTCCCGCTCTAGCCTGTGGCATTTTTCCGGTATAAAGTGCCTTCAACCCTTGTGTACATGGGGGTCTGGGTAGCCCTCGCAGTGTGGTTCTCTTAGGGTTGTTACCCTTTGACGTGGCTGTTTCTCATATGCTGTATATGTCGCATCGCATACTTCCCCACTATGTCATCGTCCAACTGTATATGAACATTAACTATCACAGACTTAACTTGATTAACTATCACTACATATGCGACATATGTAGCCTGTCCATCGCTTGTTGGAACCAGTTGTGTGAATGGAAGGTCAACTGTCTGCCCAGACTCCATGGGTTTTATACTGTAGTGTTCTCCCCCACCCATTATAAGTGAGGCAAATCAATTTGCTGTTTTCACCAGTTAATATGCCTTGTATAGGGCCAAGGGTGGCCTAGATAAAGATTACCTTGGTAATCACTAATCAGCGTATTCTGAACTTACCTCAAGATATTACCATTAACAATGAAAAAAGGGAAAGGTGAGGTTTTGGTGCTACTTTATAATTGAATGTCAATCGCATGTGCAACATTGCCCTGTTACATCCCTAATATTATAAATTATTTCATGATGAATCTTTCTCAATATTCAAGCACGAAAATCTTGCTCATTTCCCATCGTGGAAGGTACGGGAAAAAATCCCTGGTTTGCGCCGGTTCGAACTCACAACCTCTCACGTGAAAGGCAACGCTTCTAACCACTGCACCACTGGCACCAATATGTTAGGCGGTTGATACGGACATGCCAAAACGATGATTATGTAATTTAACCATTATTCAGATAACAGAATTCAATGTTTGGGTTTAAGATATGCGAGACTGCCCGATCAGTGTGGGTGATTTTATGGAGCGTACTGTAGTACTCCAGCAGAAACCAAGCAGAGACACGCTGTCAGTAATTTCATCATTTCTTTCAACTTGCTGTTTTATAGGACAACGCAGGAGCGCACTTTACACGAGAATACGAGTATGGCTGTAGGGTCGTACGCATATAAAATGTTTAGTCTGCCTCTCATCGCTTAATTCTATGATGGGACTCGAACCCACGTGTTCAGCTGGGAGAGCACCGGGTTATCTGGAGTTTGTGAGGCCTATCAGAGGTATAGGGTTTTTCTGTGCATTCTTCCTCCTCTGCTACTCAAAAACCACATTGGCTGACCCCATTGACATCACGTTCATCTAATTCAACTGTCAGACCTTGGGAAGACATTTAATATGCATGGCTGACCAGGTAGGACTGTATGAATACAGCAGGAAAATCCAAGCAGAAACTCCATCGGGTGACCCTGGTGATGCAGGTAGAAGTAGGCTTCCGGGTAAAGGGCGTGAATTAATGATGAAGCCAAATTAACCTCGCAAGAGATAGTCACGCAATACTTGAGCTTAATAAAGCCAGAGCGAATGTAAGTGAAAAAAAAAACTAGGAACGACGGCTATAACATTTTTTATTTACATATTTACAGAGTTTTGGTCCGATAAAAAATTACACGTAAAAAAAGAAACGCAACATTTATCGACCGCACGCATCGGCAAATATGGGCTTCGGATGCGGTTTACGATGAGAAGCTTATGGCAGCTCTTCGACGCAAATATACATTCAATAGCGGTGACAGGTGTCGAGTGTAAACCCATTTTGGAGACTTGTTTACTCCAGCGATCGGGGATAAACGGCTCGCTGAGGATCATCGCGGGGAAAGCCGACCGGCGGGTGGATTCGAAGATTTGTTACGAATCAAGAGCTCTTACACCGCTTGATTTTCGGCTCCCCCCTTCAAGATTCAACAGCGGAAAATTGAAACAATTAAAATTCCAATAGTGTTTATGGTTACTAAGGTCCTATTGTAGCCTGCGTATATTTTTAATGACTATTAGACAATGCACAGAACTAAATACCTTTGAATCCAAACTCAAAGCATTCCTTTTTTCTATTGCCTTTTGCGAAGTTGACATGGGGTAATTCTATAGTGCAATACTATGTAATTATCTTATATTTTGTGTTTTCGTGTTTTTCTAATCTTTGCTGTAATATTTTTAGTTATATTTTCTTTATATGTGATCTTACTGTTTATACCTATTTTACTTATAATTTATTCATGGAATACCGAGTTCGATTTTGAACCGTATTCCTTGTGTTTCTAGTTAATCATAGCAACCATAAATTAGTAAAAAGTCTTTGATAGCCATGTGTTAAAAGGGCACTATAAATCAATAAAATTTCATTTCATTAATGTAGTCCGTTTCTTTCTGTATGACGTTAGATCATATCGTTAGTACACTGTACAGTACGTCTTATCTCAATAGCTGGCACAACACTTCACCGTTTATAAATGCATAATCGCTTAATGCACTACTGTTTGGGGGTCACGCAGTCGCGATGCGCTCCTTAACCACCTCTACCCCGTATTCTTCGGTCACCCACTCCCCCACCCAGACATCGCGCGACTATGATCCGTCGAGGTCACTTGGTGCGTTTCAGCTTCTGGGTCACGTAGTTGGTCATCGGTTTACCGCTCACGCCGCACGTGCCGACCCCTACGCGACCTTTGACGTGTTCCGATGTGGCGAAGATACTCCGTTTCACCTGACCTTTGTTCGTCTTGGAAAATGTCTGTCGATCAAATTCACCAATCACCATTACCGCACGACACGATACAATACATGTTTTACGGATTTTTGGAGAAGCCAGTGAGTTTAATAATATTACATATTTTATTTCTACTAATATAATGCTCGAAAGGCTGACCTGAATCTATATTTTTAAAGTCACTAGCATTTAGAACTAGTGGCATGACTGTGAAATAATCTAATGTTTAACCAGACTTCCCACGCTATGATGAATAAAACTATCTATATCCACTGATATCGTATTGGGGTGTAAAAAGAAAAAAGATAAAGATCTTCCACGTCAAAAACATGACGCGTGTATGCTACTTTGGAATTTTGCTACGATGGAATTTTCCACCGGTACCAATTGATCTAGGTCACTTTGATGTTTATTTTGCTACAATGGAATTTTCCACTGGTACCGATTGATCTAGATTACTTTGATGGTGATTTTGCTACAATGGAATTTTCCACCGGCACCGATTGATCTAGGTTACTTACTTTGATGTTGAATGAAAGCCATTTGTTTTTCTCCTTTTCATGTTCCTCTTCGATCTGTTTCCACCGCTGAGCTTTTTTCTGTGCTTTTTTACGTTTGTATTCGCGCTGTTTGGCTTGTAAATCGTGTCTGGAACGAGATAATCTCGATTCATGTATGAATAAGGTTCCGGTTATACGGACAGGATGAAAGTAGTAGGGCAGATGGAGGCTGGCCTAACTTACACCAAGTTCGCTATAGACTTGGTCGAGACTAGCTGTACAGATAAAACTTAATTTCGTGTAAAAAAAGGGCAAATTTTAGTGTACATATGGAGCCAAATTCAGTAAACATACAAAGCCAAACCCATTGTGCAGATGCAGCCTAACTTGCTGCACAGATATAGCCACACTCGCTGCACAGATAGGGCCAATTAGTGGACCTGATAGGGCCAAACTCGCTAAACAGATGACCACAAATTCGCTGCACAGATAGGGCCAACTTGCTGTACAGATAGGGCCAAACTCGGTGCACAGATAGGGCCCAACTCGCTGCACAGATAAGGCCAAACTCGCTGCACAGATAGGGCCAAACTCGCTGCAATTAAATTTGCTATAGAGATGAGTGCAAACTCAATGTACATGTATTCTGAACCGAACTCGGTTTCGGCTGCGCAGATCGGGTCAACCTAGCTATAGAAATTGGGTGAAACTCGCTGCACTATATACCGAGAATCACGACTAAGATTCCACTCACTTGGATTTAAGTTTCTTGGCCTGGCTGGCTTCGTCGGACGAGGGCTTGCTTTTAGCGTCGTAAGGTTTCAACAACAGTGTCTGCAACACATCCGTACGTAACTTTGAAATATAGCTGAATAACTTCGTCTCCTGTGTGGTACTGACATAATCTCACACATCTTACCGAGATATGTTCCATCAAATTCAAAAAAGACGACGTAAATATGATTTCGGGGGATGGACAAAAGGTAGTAACGTACGAAACTTACAGATGTCAAGTAAAGTTATCAGCCAATGAAGTCTCCTGGATGCGGTTTACAATTAATAGCAGCTATTCAGCGCAGATATAGTCGCAAAGGACATCCAATGTCTACCCTTTTAAGTCGGCTGCATGATGATTATCGCAAAAAAGGCAGCCGGAGAGCGGTTTCAAACGCGCGACCTTTCAGTTACAAGTCCAGCACGCACTTCCCGCTCGCTCCCCAATCGAGTCCCTTGCAAGATGGCCCACAAGCCTCTAGGGAAGCAGTTAATCGAGTTGCAGGAACCAAAAGGCCGCGGGGTTCGAAACCTCCCACCAGGCGACTTTTCTGCGATGACCTTCAGCAAGTCATTTATCCCCGACTGCTGGAGTAAACCTGTCTCCAAAATGGGTAGATTCTCGATATTAGCCTTGGCAGGGGTGATATGCGAGTGTCAAAGGTATTGTATATGCCTTGAATAGCTGCCTTAACCATTTCATTGTAAACCGCATATGCGAGCCTTTATTAGCTGGTACGAGCGGTCTATAAATGTTGTACTTTACCTTTTTGCCGATGTGTTCTGAATGTGGAAAATACAGTGTTTCATTGGATACAAGAAATCTATCGCCAGAGTACAAAAATAAGGCATCACTGTCACAAGATTTCCGGCACGTCGAAAGTGAGTGGACAATGGTGGTAAAGAGCCATTCAACGCGCAACTGGAGTAATAGGAAAGTACCACATTTATAGACTGCAAGTATCAGCCAATAAAGGCTCTCAGATTCAGTTAACATTGACTTACTTTTGGCAGCTACTCAGCGCATATACAATACTTTTGATACTTGCATTAACACCCCGCCAGTGGTATCAAGCATTTACTTTTATGTCTGACTGTGCGCCTGTAAAAGCTGCTAGTGTCTTGTCTCTGTTCTTGTTTTTTAATGTTAACTTTTAGTTGCGAGTCCAGTGTTTCTACCACTCATCTGTTTCCCTAAGCGTGTAAACAAGAGTGGCATATACTCGTAAATAACGGCTCTTGTATAATTAGACACAGATTAGGACTCACCTGTGTGAGCTCGGATTGGTCGTAGTTGGTGAAGGTAACTGTGCAGGCACCACCCGTGAGGATCTCCTCGATCTTGGCCGGGTAGTACCTAAATCGATTGGTCCACGCATATTTAACTGGACTTAAAATAGTCTGAGCGGATTGATAATGATAATAAAAATAATTATTTAGTTCTTTTTTATACCCTTTCTACCACGTAAAACATGCTTAACGTCCACAGTTAAGATGAAGTACTATTGAGGGAGTTTAGCACAAAACAAGAATTACAGTAAACAACATCAGTCAGCTAACACGACTCAGTAAGGTGCGATTTGAGTCGTTGCTTGAAAATAGAGAAGGCACGTATGTGTCTAATATCAAGGGGAAGATTGTTTCATAAGATAGGGCCCGCATAATGAAAACAATGGTTACGACTGGTGTAAAGGCAAAGCGGCATCTCTCAATAGTAACCCGAGACGAAGATGCCAATCTGAGCTAATAAGAGGGAAGATAAACAGAAATCAAGTCATTGGTGTAAGTCGTTGGACTCGTCTGATGAATGGCTTGATGGACAAAGAAAATGGGCAGCCAGTGAGTGTCGATTAAATGCCGAGATATGTGAGAAAACTTGGGAATTTGAACTATTTAACAGCAAGCACTATTTTGTATAAGTTTTAGCCTATCAATCATGCGGCCTCCAATTTTCAATTTCAAGTAGGCAGTCAGACACGTAGTCACTCACAGAAACGGCATCAGAACTGTTGTCAAAGATAACACAAATGTGGCAGTCGTCGACGTAAAAATGGAAATTAACATTTAGCTCACAGAGGTCACTTAAGGGAGACAAATAGAGAGCAAACAGGAGTGGGCCCAATAGAGAACCCTGAGGGATTCCACATGTAAGGAAGTGAGATGATTCATGCTCACCAATGACAACAGTTTATCGCCTCCCACAAAGATAGATTGCAGCCAGTTAAATCCTGCGCCTCCGATACCATAACGCTGTTTGAGAGGACGAAGCAAGATGTCGCAAACTACGGTATCGAAGGCGGCAGTTAGGTCCGGCAAAAACAAATACAAACAAAACAAAAGTGGATGGTTTATCAGGGAGATTGGGAATGTCGGACCACACACATAGCAAGCAGAGTCGATACTGTGTTTGCAGCAGCAAGCAGACTGATAACCCGCAAATAAAAATTTGCATTGAGATACGGAGATATCGGCATGAAAAAAGCCTTCTCAACAAGCTTGGAAATACAATTCAATGTCAATACAGGCCGGTACTTATTAAGAGGCTGTGTGGGCTTCTTTAGAAGGGGTCGAACCACTGCAATCTTCCAGGACGGGGGGAAAGATACATTTATGACACAGATAAAAGGAGAAAGTAATGCGACAACACGCCTCAACAGGCACTCGCACTCCGGTATCGGATCAGAGGCACTAGATTTTACGTGACCGATAAACAAAGAA
>WURV02214486.1:0-10801 GCA_011762755.2 Epimenia babai
GAAGACTCGATATGACAGCGCTTGACCAACAAACCAACAGATTTTTTAAAAACGGGACTTGATCAGAGGTTCCCTAGAATAAAATACACATATTTTCCATTTCGAATCATGTGCGCCACTCAAATAATTTTATGCTCTTCCAGGAGATTTTCTGTTCCGTGCGATTCATTATACTGATAATACTTCTACAACTTGCTTCCCCATTAAAAGCGACAAGCACTGTTAATGATGGTGTTTATTCAAACTCTCAGGCACAAAAGGGCATGCATACTTATCGTAACGAATGTGCAAGTTGTCATGCTAGAACATTAAGAGGCGCTGAAGGTGGTACACCCCTTTTAGGACAAGGCTTTCTAAATAAATGGAAAAACAAACCTCTTTCTGAGTTATTTAACTACCTACGTAGCAGTATGCCGCCAGGACGAGAAGGAAAGTTATCTAACAAAGCCTATGTACGTTTACTCGCTTATATATTACAGGAAAATGGTTTTCCCTCTGGCAAAGACAAGTTAGTCGCTAAAACTGATGTACTTAATACCATTACTTTTGATCTTCCTACTTCAAAAGCTAAAGCTGTGGCATCGACTGAAATTAAGAGTAGTAAAACGGATATAAAACACGAATGGCACTACTATGGTGGTAACGCAGCAAGTCAGCGTTACTCACCCCTCGATATAATCAATCGCGATAATGTGTCTGAACTAGAAATTGCCTGGCGTTGGAAAGCGAATAACTTTGGACCACGACCAGAGTTCAATTATCGAGCAACGCCATTAATGATAGGCGAAACGTTATACGTTACTGCTGGAACACGACGGGTCGCTGCAGCCATTGACGCAACAAGTGGTGAGACATTATGGGTTCACAGATTTGATGAAGGTGAACGAGGCGAAAACGCTCCTCGCGTCAATTCTGGACGTGGTGTTGCTTACTGGCGCGATGGTGATGACGAACGAATCCTTCTGGTCACACCAGGCTTTCACCTAATTGCGTTAAATGCAAAAACCGGTCTACCAATATCGACGTTCGGCAAACAAGGTCGCGTAGATTTAAAGCGCGGTCTTGACCGTGAACTGGATCTACTAAACCCAACCATTGGCTCATCTTCACCACCTATCATCGTTGGTGATATTGCCGTCGTTGGTTCAGCGCTTTCAGCTGGTTTTGCGCCACCTTCTGCGAATATGCCACCAGGGCACATACGTGGCTACGACGTTCGCACGGGTGAGCGTCGTTGGATCTTTCACACTATTCCGCATCCAGGAGAAACTGGTTACGACACCTGGGAAAAAAATGCATGGCGTGCTGCCGGTAATGTCGCCGTGTGGACAACGATGTCTGCCGACCCGGGACTTGGTTATGTCTACCTTCCACTAGAAGCAGCCACTTCCGACCATTATGGTGGACATCGACCAGGAGATAATCTTTTCTCACAAAGTATCGTCTGCCTGGACGCACGCACAGGTAAACGCGTGTGGCACTATCAGACCGTCCACCATGGCATATGGGATTATGATCTCCCCGCAGCACCGATCCTGCTCGATATCAACGTTAATGGTAAGAAGATTCCGGCAGTCGCTCAGCTAACTAAACAGGCATTTACCTTTGTTTTTGATCGCCGTACCGGAGAACCTGTCTGGCCTATTGAAGAACGGCCCGTGCCGCAAAGCGATGTCCCGGGAGAATACACTGCGCCAACCCAACCATTTCCCACCTTACCAGCACCGTTTGATCGGCAAGGCGTTTCGGAAAATGACCTGATCGACTTTACACCAGAACTAAGAGCAGAAGCCGTTGAGATTTTGAAACATTACCGCTTTGGTCCTTTATACACTCCTCCTTCTGTCGTTGAAGAAGGAGGAAATCAGGGAACCCTGATGCTACCGTTTCAAGGTGGTGGGGCAAACTGGCCAGGCGGCGCCGTGGATCCAGAAACCGGGTTATTATACGTTGGTTCATCCACCTGGCTAGGCGTCATGCGACTCAAACATGATCCAGATATTTCGTCGTTACCGTATATTGCTGTTGGCTCTCCCATGTTTAATATTGGACCTCAAGGTGGCTTGCCCCTCGTCAAACCACCCTGGGGAAGAATAACCGCCATCAATTTGAATACAGGTGAACATGAATGGATGATCGCAAACGGCGAAGCCCATGACAGTATTCGCCACCATCCAGCATTGGCTAGTGTAGAACTACCACGTGGCGGCAAGCCGGATCGTGTCGGGCTGCTGGTAACAAAGACGCTGCTTTTTGCTGGCGAAGGCGGCGGAATGTACGCAGCAGTATACAGCGGAGGCCCTATGTTCAGGGCACACGATAAAGGTACAGGGGAAATTCTCGCAGAATTCGAACTACCAGCTTACCAGACCGGACTGCCCATGACTTATGCAGTCGATGGAAAACAATTCATCGTTCTCGCTATTGGTGCACCTGACCATCCTGGTGAATTGATAGCGCTTAGTATTCCCGAGGACGATTAAAAGATAGTATTCCAGACTATATTAGCTATACAGTTTCTCATTAAGATAAGCTGAAGCATCTAATAGGGCGGTTTTTGCTACATCTACTACGCCCGGCATACCGATAAAGCCATGGATCATACTTTCGTAGCAAGTATATTCGACAGGAACATCTGAGTTGCGAAGCTTATCAGCATAGGCTTCGCCTTCATCTCGAAGTGGGTCATATCCTGCGGTCATAATCAGTGCTGGCGGTAACTTTGAATGGTCATTCGCCAACAATGGGGATGCGCGGAAATCAAACATATCACGGCCATCTCTAAGATAATTGGCTACAGACCAGACCATTAGTGGACGCGTCAATCGATACCCTTCACCAAACAACTTGTGCGACGGAAATGACATTGCCATATCGGTTGCAGGGTAGATTAATAATTGTGCCTTGGCAGAAGAAATATTGTTATCTCGCATCGTGATTGAAGTCACCGCCGCCAAATTCGCACCTGCGCTATCTCCGGCCAGGCCGATACGCCTGATGTCTACACCAATCTCCGCTCCATTAGTAATCACCCATTGAGTCGATGTCATCGCATCTTCAACAGCAGCAGGAAATTTATGCTCTGGGCCCATCCGATAATCAACTGAGACGAATACGCACTCTGACTTTGCTGTCAACCAACGACAGACATGGTCATGACTATCGATGCCGCCAATTGACCAACCTCCTCCATGAAAAAATACGACCACTGGAGGGGGCATATTATGCTTCACGTCTGGCTGATATATGCGAATGGGTAGTCCACCTGCTGGACTATCAATCGTTTTATCAATAACATCACGAATCGTCGGTGATTCTCCAGCCAATTTTTCTATATTGAGTAGATACTGTTCACGCGCCTGCTCTGGCGTCAGGGTATATAACTCTGGAGCGCCGCTATTATTAGCTAATTCAAGTAAGGCACTGATTTGTGGATCGAGTATGTTTGTCACAAAAAGATGTCCACTGCATTAAAACATAATAATCTGTCTTACCGTTTCACCAAAAGCAAGTCGATCAAAAGCCTGATTTATATCATTGAGTTGTATTTTATCACTCATCAACTTGTCTACTGGCAACGAGCCTTTTCTATAAAGATCGATGTACGCAGGTATATCCCTGACAGGTACGCAGCTACCAAGATAGCTACCGGATAAGTTTCGTTCCTCTGCAACTAGTTTGGCTGGAGACAAGCTGAGCCTGCTATCCGGATGCGGTAATCCTGCAGTAATAGTCTGCCCTCCCCGCTGCGTAATATTCCAGGCAAGTTCAAGTGCCGCTACAGACCCCGCCATTTCAAACGCGTAATCAACACCACCGAAACGAGACATGAATTCATCAACCTCATTGGTAGCCGAGGCATTTATCGTCATCGTTGCGCCAAGTGTCTTTGCTAAATCAAGCTTATCATCACGGATATCAATTGCTACTACTTCACTCGCACCTGAGGCTACCGCGCCTAATAGTGCATTCAAACCCACACCACCTAGGCCAATAACCGCAACTGACTCACCCGCCCGGACTTGTGCTGTGTTTAATACAGAACCTACACCAGTAATGACTGCGCAACCAAATAGTGCGGCCTCGTCAAAAGGTAGCTCTTTATCTATTTTCACCACAGAATTACGACTCACAACAGCATGGTCAGCAAAGGCCGATACGCCAAGATGATGATATACCGGCTCTCCTTCCAGGCTTAAATGACGACTACCGTTTATCAAACTCCCTGCTCCATTAGCCTTCGCGCCAGGCTCACAGAGAGCTGGCCTGCCCCCCGCACAGGGAATGCATTTACCACAACTTGGAACGAATACGAGCACAACGTGATCACCTGGCACAATATCTTCAACCCCATCTCCGGTTTCAATGACAACGCCGGCAGCCTCATGACCAAGAGCCATAGGTACAGGACGAGGTCGGGAGCCATCAATCACTGATAGATCAGAATGACAAAGACCAGCGGCTTTTATTGCTACCAATACCTCTCCCATTCCAGGGGGAGCAAGTTCCAAGGTCTGGATCTCTAATGGACAACTGTTAGCGTAAGGCTTCGGTTTTCCCATAGCATTTAATACTGCTGCCTTAATTTTCATGATTCCGCCCCGCTTCAATCGTTAAGTGTGTTGTCTGATCCAGCATGCAATATAATCCAGTCCCTTTTTCCCTATATCCAATGTCCCGGCAAAAGATAAAAATCCGTGAATAGTATCTTTAAAACAGTGGTATTCGGTTTCCACCCCAGTTCTCTCTAATTTTTTAGCAAACGACTCCCCTTCATCACACAAGGGATCGAGTCCAGCCCCTACAATTAAACTACAGGGGAAACGACTGTAATCATCAGCCAATATAGGTGACGCTAAATAAGACAAAGCCCCATCTTTTTTGCTTAGATAATGTTCCACAGCCCAGTTGATGCTTGCTTTAGATATAAAAAATTCTCCCTGTCCAAACTCATCTCGCGAATTAAATGAATCATCTTCTACAAGAGAGAGCTGCGGATATAGAAGAATTTGCGCGTCAATATCAGGACCACTTATATCCCGAGTATATAAACAAAGTGCAGCAGCGAGATTGGCCCCGGCACTATCCCCCATGACGAAAGTTCCGCCTCTCTTCCCACTCAGCCTGGGTTTATTGCTTTGTATCCATAGCAAGGCCGCGTAACAGTCATGTAAGGCCGTTGGAAATTTGTGCTCTGGTGACAAGCTGTATCCAACACTGACGATTGTCACTCCGGAAGTCTGACACAGATATTGCAACATGTTTTCATAGCAATCTAAATCTCCGAGGACCCAACCACCACCGTGAAAAAATAAAATAATAGTGTTTTCATTTCCGTGAGAGTTAGACGATTGATAGACCCTGATAGGGATAGGCCCGTGAGCGCCTTCAATTAGCTCTTTACGGTGTGCTTCATAGTCCGCTATTAACGATACCTGATGTGCAAGCAAAAGCGCTTTCATGCCCTCCCTGGCTTCCGCTATCTCCATCTGCTCCAGTTTTTTGTTATTACCTAATTGTAGCGTGCCCAGAAAGCTGTCTGTTTGCGGATCAATAACAAAGCCTGTCACAGCCAAATATAAATTTAGAAGAACTCTCTAACGATCTGTATTCCCCAGGTTCGCGGTGCCGCGAGAAAGCCCTCTGGCTTGCCTGTTTCCACACCTGATTCAAGAATGTTTAAAAAATATTCTTCATCAAAGATATTTTTAACAAACATGGCCAGTTCCCATTTTTCATCCGCACTGCTGAATGAGAGTCGAGCATTAACTAAGCTGAAATTATCTTGAGCAGAAAGGTTTCGATTAAAAGCCGTGAAGAAGCTTTTACTCTGGTACTGATAATCTGCACGTAGGCGAATTTCACCGAGGTCCTGCAATGGATAATGAATTTGCACTCCCAGGTTAGCCGAAAACTCAGGCGAGCGGGTTAAACTGTTACCTTTTAAATCAATTGTGCCTAGTTGTGGGTTACTGGGATCTTCTGTCAGGAATTCGTCGAATTCGGCATCCAGATAGGCCAGACCGGCATTGAAATCAAGAAAGTCAGTGGGCTTTGCAACGATTTCAAGCTCGCCACCCCATATCGTTGCGCTTGCTGCGTTAGTTATGGTCCCTGCATTGTTAACAAGCTTGGATACTTGCAAGTCGGAATAATCATAGTAAAAGAGAGACAGGTTCGTTTGTACACGGTTGTCTGCAAAGGTAGTCTTTATCCCACCTTCATAAGCCCAGACAAACTCTGGATCAAAGGTGCCCTGGAAATTATTGAAGGTGAAACCACCACTTTTGAAACCACGTGTGACACTTGCGTATAACAATGTATCATCGTTAACGAAGTACTCAAGCGCAAAACGTGGTGTCAGAGCATTGGAATCCTCCTCTAAATCCTGTTGTAATGGAAATGAAGCGGGAAGGCCAAAAGAAAAATCAGAAAACTGATCCGCTTCTTTACTTTCATCACTATAACGCAGACCAAAGGTAAGGTTAAGCGCATCTGTAAAAGAGTATGTTGCCTGACCAAATACTGCAAAAGCATCAGTCTTCATATCTGCGATATGCAAAATATCAAAACCAAAAGCAGGAATTGGAATAGATATAGTTGTTTTAGCATCATCATGGAAATAGTAAAAACCAAGTATCCATTCCCAATTGTCCCAACCATTGGACGAAAGTCGTATTTCCTGACTGATTTGATCAGAGTCATCTGTATCAACAAAATCCTGGATCAGGAGATTTGTAGCATCGCCATCAAATGCCGCCCTGAACTCGTTATCACGATAAGCGGTTACTGATGTTAATATCGTGTTCTCAAGCTCCCAAGTTATGGTAGCCGTAACGCCAATTTGGTCCTGTTCTTCTTCTACAGGTGAGTTTTGCGATACAGGGCGGCGACCAGGTGGATCAAACGCACCCAATAAACCTTCGAATAAGGGTGAAAATTCCAATTGTTTAAAAGGTGCGGGTTTTGAATCATCAAAGGAAAAGTCCACCCCCAAATCCACAGTCAAATCCGAGTTCGGTAAATAACGAATACGAACGCGACCAACCAGAATATCTTCATCATCAAGCCTCTCACCATTAAATAGATTCGGTGTGAAGCCATCCCGATCACTTTTAATAATACTTGCCCGCGCAAATAGATTTTCAGTAAGGGCCCCATTTAGTATTCCCGCAAACCGCAGGCGATCTTCTTCACCATACTGAAATTCGGTTCTGGCGTAAAAATCCTCAGAAGGTGCTTTCGAAACTATATTGATTGAACCACCAGTCGCGTTCCGACCGTATAGTGTACCCTGGGGACCACGCAATATTTCTACGCGCTCAATATCATAAAGGTCAAGGATTGCCGCCGAATTACGCGCGACATAGCCACCGTCTGCATGTAGGGCAACACCTGGATCACCGCCTACAGTTAGATTTTCTGCCCCAATACCACGGATATAAATCTTACCCACGATCTCTTTATTGACGATCAAACCAGGAGTTTGCAGACCGATATCATAAACGTCTTCAATTACCGAACGTTGCAGGTGTTCTTCTGTAAATGCGGTAATTGAAATCGGGATGCGTTGTACACTCTCATCTCGTTTTTCAGCTGAAACAACGATTTCTTCTATGACGCTGGAACCTTGCCCGTCATTTTGTGAGGATTGGTCCCTCCTCTCTATATTCTTTTTGTCAGGGTCCCGTTCATCGACTTCCTTATTACTTTTACTGGCTCCTGAATTGGTTTTTGAGACATTCTCACTTCCTTGAGTTGCCTGTGCTGTTTTCGGATAGACAGTAACTGTACTAGAGTCTGAAAATTCGTAAGATAGACCAGTTGATTCCAACAGGTTGTCCAATGCCGTCTTAGCATCCATAGGCCCCTTAATTCCTGTGCTCTCTATCCCCTGTACATCATTGGCAGCCATAATTAGTTGAACACCTGCTTGTTCCGAAAAATCGAGCAGGGCCATTTGCACGGGCTGAGGCGATATCTTGAAGTTTATACTTCGTCCTGCGTCCTGCGCCTGTATGTCACCAATTGTTGACAAAAGAAAAATAAATAATACGTTTTTTAACAAACGTATAGTGGCGAGCAGATTTATTTGAGTTTGATACATATTTATCCCTCCGGAACGTTTTATAAAATACGATTTATGTTTTCCGTACTTTATTAGTAAGACGATCCTTTGGGTGATTTTGAGAATAAAAATCGAATTAATTTAAAAAAAATAAAATTGCTTAATTTTGTAATCAAAAATCTCTTCTTGCTATCACAACAAGGTCCCGATCCCCTAACTCGATAATGCGAACAGGGAAAGCCCTGTCGAGAGCATGTAACCAACCTGATATTTCATCCTGAAATACTGTCCCGGTGTACCTAAGATCATCTAATCCATCATCGCTAATAATAATTTCTCGACTGGAATAGCGATTGATATCTGCAATAACAGAATCCAGAGGCTTATCTATAAACACAAGTCTTCCGCCTTGCCATGATATCGCTGCCTCTGTCTCTCTCTCAGGCAGGCTTTCAAGCACACCTTCAAAATCATAAACAACGCCCTGCCCACCAGATACGCTGGTTATAGTCTTTGTATGGTTTATTTCCAGATCGGCGTGGTTTAGCTGAGATACTACTTTTTCTTTTATTACAGGTTCAATTCTGACCAGGCCCTCAACAACTGTCACACTTACTCTTTCTGCCCCTATATTGACGTTAAATGCCGTGCCGACTGCACGTATAGATCGTTGGCCTGCAGTAACCACAAATGGTCTATCTTGATCCTTGAATACTTCGAAATAGGCTTCACCCTGATGCAGAGTGATAAACCTCGTATTACTGGTATATAGGACAGAAATATTCGTCTTAGCGCCCAAAACCATGACCGAGCCATCGACAAGTTCAACAGTGCGATGTTCCGCAACTGTCGTCTCAAAGAGTAGCGACTGTTCATATTGCAGGCCCGAAACTCTGTAGAGATAAGCAGTCGTGGCAATTAGCATAAGTAGAAAGGACGCCAGCAAGGTCTGACGCGGTCTGGACAGTTCAAAAAATGTGAGCACAGCCTGTTGCCAATAGGACTTTATTAATGCTCCATCGCTTTTTATTTCTTTTTCAGAAGGCCAGGGTAAATCCTCTAACTTATCACATGCGCTCCACAGCTCTACTATCTTGTCGAACTCTTGTTCATGAGTCTTATCTTCCGCCAACCAACTCCTCCAGTCGGAGAAATCCTGTTCAGATACTTCATTTTCCCTTAAGCGCAGAAACCACATAGCCGCTGCATCACGTGCCTTCTGCTTTCCTTCCCTTTTATACTGGATTGATTCTTTCTCGAGCATTATAAATTATCCATTGATTATTAAACTCACGTAGTCGTCATTATTCATCGAGTTTGTCACGGCAATGAATAATCGCTTTTAAAACATATTTCCTAATCATGCTTTCCGAAAGTTGCATACGTTCTGCAATCTTCGCATAACTCAGCTCTCTAAATTTATATAACATGAAGGCTTCACGACATTTCACTGGTAATTGAAGAACAATCTCTTGTAAGCGAGCCAGTTTTTCACTCGAATACAGTGCATCATCTGGCAGTGGAAATGGAGATGGCAGCATCTCCCATAATTGTGAATCTTCTTCCTGCTCAGGTTTACGTTTCTGCTGTCTGTTCCTGTCAATGGCAATGTTAGCGGCGATTCGAAACAGGTATGCCTGCAGATGACTAATCGTGTCAGTCTCATCCAGCCGTAACATCCTGACATAAGCTTCCTGTGCGACTTCCTCTGCATCCTGGGCAGATGGTAGTCGGGCACGAAGAAATCGTATTAAAGCCTGATTATGTTCACGAAAAATCCGCGCGATAAGAGCATCACGAGTTTCCTCGTCCATTGGATCTGGCTGGCTACGATCTTCTAAACCGAGACTCTCGTACTCGGAGCTGGCTTCAGATTTTTTAGAGCGATGAATGTCTATTGCCCTCTTCGACTCGACTATCCTTGTATTAGACGATATTGCCAGCAATTTTGGGAATATTTTCTCGCAGATTGCAGGGAAATCTGAGAGAAAATGCAGGAAAGCGATTGAAATATATAGAGAATATCTTTTAACCTACTTCCTTATTTCATTGCTTTCCATAGACGTATTACATTCAAAAATCACAGTGTTGCACATCGCCGTTCCGAATGTTTATATACGCAGTTCATATTGCACAACGAATACTGTATTTAATAAATGTCCTCATACCCTAAGCCAGGCCTACGCGATAACTTTCTATATTTTACAGATATCACCACAAGATGGATGGATAATGACGTCTATGGGCACGTCAATAATGTTGTCTATTATTCGTTCTTCGATACCGTTATCAACGGTTTTTTAATAGAAAAGAATGTTCTAGATATCTATTCGGGTGAGGTTATCGGTTTGGTTGTAGAAACGCAGTGTAATTATTTCAAACCAGTTGCCTTCCCAGAAAAGGTTATTGCAGGCATCAATGTGGAGAACATTGGAAATAGTAGCGTTACATATAATATAGGGATATTTACCGAAGAAAACGAAACTGCATGTGCACACGGTCACTTCGTACACGTCTATGTCGATAAAAAATCAAGACGTCCAGTTTCCATCCCTAAGGATTTACGCCCGATATTAACTAGTATTTTGAAATAGCAAAACGGTTATCACTCATCTAACTTGTACATGCTCTATTCAAGTGTAGTAGTTTTTTGAATCTTGGTCTCTAGATTCTAATGCAACAGTTCATTAAAAGCTTCAAACGGTGTTCGTGCATCCAGTACTTTGCGTGGAC
>WURV02214497.1:0-25759 GCA_011762755.2 Epimenia babai
CTTAATACAGTGTACTTATATAACGAAAATGTTCGGGACCGCCGAAAGGCGGTCGCTTAAGACAAGTGGTCGCTGAAGACGGGTGGTCGTTAGAGCAAGTTCCACTGTGTTTTTTTTGTGCTTTACACAACTCAACCCCAACATACATAAACGAAACACTTCTCTTCTATGTGTCCCAGCGGGTCCTCCGTTCAGTGTCATTCTTCATTTGTGGAAAAAAACCCGTCTTCTAGTGACTTCACACCGTTGTTCTTTCTCAAGTGGGGACCAGATTTACGGAATGCCTTACCAGTGTCCATCCGATCAATATTTACTATTACGACATTTAGGTCTAAATTAAAAGCTTTTTTTAATAGAGAATACAAAAATAATACTGTTCAATAGGAGTATATATTTATTATTTTAGAACATCTTCCAATTTTAATTTGTTTTATCATTTTAACTTGCTGTAGTATACATTTTTTTATAATAGAGTACTTCAATCTATTTATATCCCTGCAAAGTGCAGTCGAGAGTCCATGGGATTGGGCACCGTGCTATATAAATGATCACATTACATTAGATTACAGTCCACCATGCTTGTACAGATATCTGTGTATGTCGTTGGCATGATATACAGGCTTTAAATATCAGTGGGTCTCAGAAACAGTGTTAAATACCTAAATGCACGGAAAAAGCTTGCCCTTGTAGCTAGGTTGGTAGAGCACAAAACCGGTTATCCGGGGGTTGTGTGTTCATGTCCCATCCGAGGTATAAGTTTTTTACCGTGCATTTCTTTATAATTGTATCTTGTATACGGTTTAATTCTCAAATATACACATAAATTAATAAATATCTCCGCATCTCCGCATGGGTACTGTTTGTGATAGGAAAGGTGGACAGGTATGAATTAGCACGTGTATTCAGTGAAAGAAAACAGTTGTCCCGAGTGTCGTTTGACGAAGGTAGCATCAAGGATTTATTGATGAAAGCATGGAAGGTATGTTTAAAGCTGTAAATTTATTTTTTATTATTAATCTAACTTTCTTTTATCACTGTTCATCAGCCTTAGTCGGCAGATTTATTTCAACTACAATTCCCAGAATTACATTATACTAAGAATGTAAATATTTTTAAGGTCAAAGAGAAGAGTTTAGGTAAGAGAATTTTTTAACCAAAAATTAGAATCTACATTTGTTAAATTTTCATTTCAGTTATAAGAAAAGTTTTGACATCATACCTTCTGTTATAATGATTTGTTTTATAATCCTCACCTATCTATGACAACCTATACCTATCTATGACAACCTATACCTTTTGATGTGTTTAGAATTTTCTTGTTCACGTAATTACATTGTAACTGGAAGATCGTGTTCATATAATTTTTCTATTCCATATTTATCGATAATTCTCTCTTTCCATTAGTATAATATTGCTATATGTTCAATATTTTAAGTTCTTACTGGAATCAGCGCAATGTTTTAAAGACAAATACGCTGTCCTAGAATTGGAATGCATACATGTAGCAATAGGCTGTTGTTTACCCCATCTTGGGACTGTCTTTGGCCACATGAAAAGTTAGCGCAAGTCAGCCGTATTTAACCCAACATATGGATTACCCTCTTATTATGATAGGGAAACACCTTTGTGAATAACCGAGTTTAGGCAGGCAAATGACCCTCGTTATTACACCCCACTGATTCCAAACGACAAAAAAGGGCCTACATTCTTCGCGTGCTTTGCTGTATCCAAGATTCCGTCACTGGAGCTGTACCTGCGTTAAATTGCAGGACTGCCTGGGTCTCGACTCGAGTGGCAGTGTCGCTGATAGCGATAACTTTGTTCTCAACGGAGGCGATTCATTGGCCGCTGTACGACTCACTAACTCTCTGGAGTCGGTTACCGGCATTAATCTCCCTGAGTTGTTAGACCTGGTGCTCAACAAGATCTTCGCCGATGTTTACGATTACGTACGTGGAAGCATAAAGAATTCTGAACCTGCTCTAAATAAAGACAGTTTAACGCGCGCGGCATTGCGTGATAAATCGCTCGCCATTGAGGTCAGAGAAGGTGGAGATGGTTCGAACAAATCGGCGAGTAGAGTTCACGGGATAGTGTCGTCACGGGAATGCGATGGAGTTAAGAATGAATGTATAATTGGTGGTAGCTTGGCGAAGAGATGCAAGTCTGAAGTTAATAAAATTGACAGGACAAATAAAGTTAGAGGAAAGTCTTTAGAAAAAGTTAGTTTCACGGAAAGTGTTAGCGTGGAAATTGGGAAGAATCCTGAAAGTGGGGTGCCCGGCTTGAATTTTTGTACTGCCTGTTATAAATTGCGACGGAAAGTTTATGAGAATTCTGTAATTGGGTCAGTAGGTCGAGGGAATAATACAAGTTGTTGTCTCTGTTGTTGCGATGTAAGAATTGGTAAACAGATTGATTGTCACAATGGAAGAAGTGAGTATAAAAAAATCGTTGACGTCACGAGTTATGATGCTCATCCATTCGTGAGTCCGAACGAAAGCGACGTCGCGGCACGTTGTCACGGACAAAAGATCATGCCTACCCCCGTCTGGACATTTGACACGGGAAAATGTGTGGACGCATCTCCCCTGCTTGTCCTTGCGAGGTACATATCAGAGACGGTGGTGAATATATTGTTATTGTTTTTATAAGTACTAGCCTATCTGGACTAGAATATATAGTTGTATCATGGTAGGGGTCAAGGTCAAGCTGACTCTTGTGCAAATAATGAAACGCAATTCTCATATTAGGCAGACAGAAAGTGTTTGAATCATTTTATTGCAAACATATTGATATTTGAGTATTCAATCAACGATATTCCATTAATGATCTTTTTGTATTTAACACAAATGTTATGTTATATCTATGTTTTAAACGTTTAGCACTGTTATAAAATCTATAGAAAGAATCTTGACTCTGTAACTCAATTTATCGAGTACTGGTTCTATTATCTCGATGTTTTTGTCTTGGGTTCCACGAGGGAAACATTTCTGTTTTATTTACTTGATTTTGCCTGATGGCTGACTTTTCTGCGATGATCCTCAACACGTCATTTATCCGCAATTGCTGGAGTAAACCCATCTCCAAAATCGGTAGATGCTTGATATCATCTTGATATCTTTGGCGAGTGTTGTAGGTATTGTATCTGCGCTGAATATTGCTGCCATAAAACACTCATTGTAAACCACATCCAAGAGCCTCGGGTGATAAATGAAATCTATAAATGTTGTACTTTTTTATTTTATTACTCTCATTATAACAGATTGATCTACATTATAACATTATAATTAATCTATATTATAACAAATTATATGTAATGAATTACTTCCTGGCTTAAAATATTCCTAAACCTTCTCTGATATGCTCCAAATTCTACCTTTTATTCAGTAATTAATGCATCAGTAGCTACTTAACGCTCAGGTGACGATTTCTCCCACAGCTCGATGGGGGATTCCCTTGTTATTATCGGGTCACACTCGCACCGATGCGCAGCTCTGCGTCCACTCGATGGTCAGTGCGTGTGGGTGACCACATTGGGCGGACGAGTGGAATCATCCGCTTGTCTCAGCAACTGTGGAAGGTTTGCCGTTGTCGGTAAGCGTCCGTGAATGATGTAGCATCGTGTAATTAGTAGGTTATAACCTTAAGGTATTTACACGGGACAGCCTCGAAGAACAATGTTCATGGCGTCTATTCAATGTACAGTACACACGACTTGCGTACTGACATTGCGTACCTTCCACGGCGCATGATATCTAGCATTAACCAATTTTGGACAGGTGAAAAACAGAAAGACAGTGCAGTTAATATGCAGGCAAAAACAGGGTCTAGAACTATAGTGCTCCAGAATTCAAGGTCAATAATCAAGAAGCCACCATATCTTCATACTAACAGAAATGATTGATTTGGAATAATTTCCAATCAAAATACGCCACACAGCAAACCGAAAACTTATTTATTCGGCCAACATTTGCTTATCTCGGTTATAGTGTAGTCTTTTTTATTATTTATTAATTATTGCACAATGATTTAAATCATTCTTTTACTGCCTATTTTCGAAGGCCCTTTAAAATTCATATATTTGTTTATTCGTTTATTTATTTTTAACAGATAAATAATGGAAGGTTATAAAATATTGACAACAGAAGGATTTTTATGAATTTAAATGGTCTTTCTTTGATGTTTTTCACAGTTAAGTACCCTTACACACCTTTTGAATGATGAAAGAATTGTCTTTTTATTTTTAAATTATTTCTTTTTCAATTTTTTCCTTCAGGTTGTTATGATCATTTTGTTTACACACTCAACATAAAAGACGGCTTCGTTCATTGGAAATTCAAAACCGGGGCAGAGGTCAAGAGTTCACCAGTTGTCAATCCTATCACATCATTGGTTTACATTGGGTCACATGACCAGAATCTCTATGCTCTAAATATTGAGGTTATTTATCAATTATCATAATTGGGATATATTACGACTGTTTCTTTTTTTTTCAGGAGCATCTCGGCAACTTATATTTGATAAGTGTGCTTCATGAGGTAGCCAAGTTATCCTATTAGTATATATGAGTAGTTATCACTTGCTGAGACATTCGTTAGTCTATACAAATAGTTATCACTTGCTGAGGCATTCGTTAGTCTATACAAATAGTTATCACTTGCTGAGGCATTCGTTAGTCTATACAAATAGTTATCATTTGATGAAGCATTCGTTGTGGATGCAAAAGCTCATGCTTCAATAAATTTTTGTTAGTCTTAAAAGGTGCTACTTTTCGTTCTTTTATCTCGCCTTACTTTCTTCAACTTTCCTATTTAGTGACCTCTTCTAGAATGTAGAAGTGTAGTTGCAGTTGCATTGTCATTAGCGGAGTAAAGCAGCGCAGAACCAGGTTGTTACATGGATGGGGTATCGCTCACAGACTGTCAGCCAGTGGATATACTCTAAGTAGCCATCTCTCCGCAGGAGTTAAATGAATGACCCACTGATAATATCTGGGAATGCAAGTAGACCCACATCGCGCTGCACCAACCCCATGCCTGAGGACTTTTAGTGTCTTCTGAGGGTTAGGTTAGATCAACAGATTAGATTTATTTGTAATTTGTATATCGCTCAATGACATGAGAGCAAAGAGCAATCCACGGTGATGATGAAGAAAGCGAGTACGATGGAATGACCCATCCTTAAGACAACAAAATAGCCAATATTGCCAACTGGTACAGTCGCCTCGTGAAAGGATGTTTTTGGATCTTTGCATGAAAGAATAAAATTTAGGTAAGGCCACAATGGGCAGATAATTCCACATGAGTAAGGCCACAATGCGCAGATAATTCCACATGAGTAAGTCCACAATCGGCAGATAATTCCATATGAATAAGGCCACAATGGGCAGATAATTCCACATGAGTAAGGCAACAATGGGCAGATTATTCAACATGAGTAAGGCCACAATGGGCAGATAATTCCACATGAGTAAGGCCACAATGGGCAGATAATTCCACATGATAGGGTAAGTGTCCAGAATGATACCGCTTGACATTCTTGGCTGCCAGCATGTTTGTTTTTGCTACTCTTCTATTCGATGTGTAGTGAGTCTCGGTTGTCTACATAATACACAATTACTGTTTATTACGTACCTCCCCCCAAATAACTGCTACCCCACTTTTCCGCAGACCATGGAATGCGTTTGGTCAGTGAATCTGAGTGCGGGTAGTATCTTCAGCTCTCCCTGCCTCTCATTACAGCCATACCAACTCTACGCCGCCACGCTACATGGGAGCTTGGTGGCATTGAAACCAGTGAGTTAGTTTTAACCCTTAGCACACTGACAACTTTACATCACATTACTATGGCAATACAATTCTGTGACAACAGAGTACCAAGCGTTAATAGAAAAGAATGAGGCTAAAATATCAAAGGGTGAAAGCGACAGGTAGGCACAGTGCGGAAGTGAGAGACGGGAATTGGGGAGAGAGGTTGGGAGATGGTGGGAGAGAGGGAGGGATGACATAAGTGGATATTAAGGTAGAGTTATGAATTGATCATATGTCTTTTTATCATGTTATATTTGTTATATTGATGATTAAAAATATATTTTGTGTAACTCTCACTAAGCTACTTCTTGTCTGATTCCCTGAATTTGTCGTTTGGCTCAGGCAGGACACGCTCTAAAAATTCATGGTTTCGAGTGTTGGTGAAAGAACATCATCACCTAGAAAAAATGTGCCCGAATGTGTTATACGTAGGATGTAACTTGTATGTCATGTTTTGTCAGGATACCGGTGATGAGGTATGGCGATTCGACGCAAAGAAGCCTCTCTTTTCATCAGCTGCTACCTGCCCTGATTGGTTGGTGGTAGGCTGTGTCGATGGATGTGTCTATTGTTTCAGCCACGCAGGAAAACAGGTATTACTGCGGCATTCATGGGTCACTTCTTTGTATTGATGCATTCTCGCAATCTCCCAATTATGTGTCGACCCGATCTTATTTGATGTCTCATCCCCAATCATTGATCATACATTGATGTGTCGACCCGATCTTATTTGATGTCTCATCTCCAATTATTGATCATACATTGATGTGTCGACCCGATCTTATTTGATGTGTCATCCCCAATCATTGATCTTACATTGATGTGTCAACCCAATCTTATTTTGATGTGTCATCCCCAATAATTGATCTTACATTGATGTGTCAACCCAATCTTATTTTGATGTGTCATCCCCAATCATTGATATTACATTGATGTGTCATCCCCAAGCCATAATCTCACATTGGTGTGTCGACCCAATCTTATGTTGATGTGTCATCCCCAAGCATTTATCTTCCATTGATGTGTCGACCCGATATTGTATTGATATGTCATCACTATTTCTTTGAATTGTCTTCCGATCTTGTATCGTCGCTTTCTTCCATTAATGTGTCTTCCCAATTTTTTTACCGATGTATGATCCCAATTTCCCATTTATGTGTCATCCAATCTTTTAAGGATGTCTCATCCCAGTGTTTCTCAATATGTCGTCATGTTCAGCAGCTTACGACATTATTATTTAGTGAGTTACAATACTATTCTTGTCTCCTACCTGATGCTCTCCCTTTGCTTCTACAATGTGTTTTTATAATGGGTCACAACTTAATTCGCATGGAACCACTCTTCAATAATGTAAAATATTTTTATACCATCATACTTTCTGATGCGATGCAAACCTTTATGCTCCACTTAATATAGCATACCAGCAATATGAAATGACTTATTCATCCTTAAAGATAAATGTCTTGATAATGTTCAGTTAATTTTCACGAGGTATTGTCTTCATATTGAATGATTGTTATATATCGATTCGGTATAATTTAGATATCTATGTTTGTAATTTCTTAGTTGTTTATTTCAGTTGTGGATGTATAATGTTGGTGGACCGGTATTCAGTTGTCCAGTCATCATGAACCGAGAATCTGGCCGCATTATCATCACGGGATCTCATAATAATTCAGTAGTTTGCCTAACGGAAAAACCCCAAGTTTTATGGGAATTTTCCACAGATTCTCCGGTGTATTCGACACCGTTTATCGTTGATTTGTGCTGCTCAAGCAGAGTATATTGCGCGCAGGTATCAAATTCAAAAGCGCAAATGGTGGATTCAAGTTCGTTCGAGGAATCTGATAATTCATCAATAGGTACAATCTATAACACCGTAGAGCCATTCAAGGGAAATAATTCAGGACTAACTGAGAGTAAATCTGATTCGCTTTATGACCAAAACACCGATGTCAATCCATACTCGCCGAGTTCTGATAGAAATATAGCAAATGTTAACATATGCTCCACCCCTCCAACCTGCACTACTTCACCGCGGTCTTTAGTTACATTTAACACCACACGTGGTACAATATATCATGTTGACTGCGCCAGCGGTGCCTTACAGAGTCGTATTCAATTACCTAATGAAGTGTTTTCATCATCTGTATGTTTTATGAATTACTTCTGGCTAGGCTGTCGTGATAACAATCTCTATTGTTTCGAATATAATCCGATACTGATTAATCCACACATATGATTACATATCGATGATTAATGCGTATATGATATACAATACAAGTAGATATTTAGTACCATTAACGTTTGTTGTGTATGTTACTTGTTAGGCTATTTATCAAATAAATGTTTGTTTTACACCATGTTTTCTTGTTATTATATGTCAATGTTTCTGGAAAGTAATCTATAAGAAATTAGTACCTACAGCAAATTAGCTTGTTCATCTGACGAATTCTCAAACTACGTTAATTAAAATTAAATTCATCAGTTGAAGGTAAAGACTAGACATAAAATTTATAATGCGCATTTGTGGTAAATAACATACGTCAAATCACGTAACAGACAGAAATCACACGGCTATAAACACATTGCACTGACTAGATTCGCACCGAGACAGTAATTCACAAAAGTGCAATTTTGAACATTGAGCATAAGGGGAGTTACATCCCTTGGTTCAGCCGATTGTCCGCGAACAAGTTATATTCAGCTAATTTGGCCACGATGACGTGCATTAGGAATCCCGGATACGCCATTGGTGTTAAATGTGAGAGCCCAGCCTTCCTCTCTCTTAGACTTTAATGGCATTATAAAATATAAAGTACTAAATTGAAAACATGATTTATTTCTAAATATATCATAAACCAAGAAGAAAAACAAAACATCTGAGGGTTTTATTTACGGAAACCGGTACTGTATTTTATTTCTGAATAAATTATCTTTTCTTCACAGAGCATAATGTCTGTGAGACTTAACGATTTTAAAAGATATGTTTTTCCCTGCATTTTCATATATTTAGCTATATTTCGCTTTAAAAAATTCACATTTTGTGAATAAACTTTGAGAGCAAAATTATCCGTCGTAAATTCACTTCTCAAGTTTGTCCCGTGATATATAACAAATTTTAGTAGCGTGCACCCAACTTGTCATGGTTTTGTCCTTTCACACTAACAAATGGAATAAAAATCCCTCCCCATATGAAAAATGAAATTTAATTATGTAGTCTTCGGTTGTAGCGAAAAATGTGTCAACAAGGTCAGATACGCGTCTGGTCGGATGAGGGTTACGCGTACTGCGTATGTCTACCCACATGCAATACGAGAGTGTAATGGAATGCTGCATTGGGTGGTGTGGAGCGTTGAGAAAAAGGCATCGATCCCAAAACAAGTGTATCATGAAGATAATTTTACTGGCCTTGTGGTATCTATTACATAAAATTACACAGAGCGTCATAATGTATCGACGTGATGAAATCGACATCAAATCCCATAGCTGAAAACGATGGAGAGGACAACTGAATTCTATTACCAACGGTCTCATATATATTCGGTTAGAGATATCGTGACTATGTATGGGCTCAGGCGGAGAGCAGGCTCTTCGTTATCCTAGACTATACAAACCCCTTAGTAATTTTGTATAGGCCTACTGAAACCAGCATGTCATATCTGATTATGAACGGAAATAGCTAAGATGTTGTAAAGCGTTATGTAGACAAATGACCCAAACAAATCACACTATCAACAATTGGTTCATTGATTGGCAACAGGTTTGGTAAAAATCAAATCCAGAAATGGTTGTGTGACCGCTGATAACTTAAGAAGGTCTTGAGACTGGAATGTCTGGAAACAATCCCGCTAATGTCGCTCTACAATAATTATTGATCTAGAGTTACTTTTCCGCGTATCTTCTGTAGAACATACATTTATATGCCCATTCGCTGGCGTGTCGCATTCTTTAAGTAATACAGATGAAACCTGTGTGTTTTTGTTTTGTTTTCTTGGCAACTAACATTTCACACATTTGAACATTACAAGAACAAAGTATGCTAACTAACACCTGACTAGTCCTTAATGAGTAACAATAATAGAATCACATCTGATGGATTTGGCAAGGATCATACCGCGTCATTCATACGACATTTAATTACTGAAAGTTAACATTGTATACACCTTGTTATATACTGTAGCCATTTATACTTCTACTACCCCGCCGAGCTATGTCCGTCGCATACCTGTATTATCTTATAATATAAGTAGCCGTATTAGTCTTTGAAAAGTAAGAGAAAAAGTGAGGTAACACCTTTTGAGACTAATTGAATTTATTCGTAAACAAGCTTTCGCATATATGTAATATGCTTCTTCAGGCTTATCGAATGGAATTGATCAACATGTGGGAGTGCAAGAAATTTATACTAAATTATTAGACAAAACTCTATTATCTTCTATCAATATATGGATGATAAATCTATGAATCTAATATAATAAAGTTGTAACCCTATCTGTGGCTGGCTTGCTGGATGGCTTCTTGGGTGTGTTTACTATCGAACTCCTACTCGGGTTTTGAGATAGACCCCACCCCATAATCATACATTTTCTGAAACGAAACGAGATTGGGAATTTCGCAAACTACAAAGGGTTTTTTTGCAACACTCTCGAAATTTTGAAATATGACATGGATTGTAATAAAATACATTCTTCTATTTGGCCTATTCGCAAATTACTGGCGTATATTTCGTGTACGCACTTTTACGTTTCACGTCTAAAATCCGTTTCACTTCTAAAATCAACGGTCGAACTCGAAATTAAGGAAAGTAAATGTTCAGCGGTTCATGATCATAATTACGGCAAAAGGCGCAAATGTCGGGAGAAATAGAAAAAACTTGATACCGTCACGATCTACACGTACAGACTGTTGCTACTGATCACAACCGCCGGAGTGGCCTTGTTTAGTATTGTGGCATTGCACTTCGTTGGGAAGCGAACAAGGCTTATAAATATAAGTTATAATAATAAATCGAAATTTTCCACAAAAACTTACGATAGAAACTCACTTTTATTGTTAAACCTGGATGGCCTTTCTCTACGATGAAAAAGCATTTTTTGAGTAAAAAAACGTGTTAACTAAGAGTTAAGGCATGTGCGATTTCGTGCAGCTGAGTAAAGACAGCCTACATATGTCGCACACTTAATCTGCGATAAAGCAGATTGGTAAATTGGTTATTTAAAATATAGTGCTCTCTCATATATGTATTTTATTATATTGCATTAGTTGAAGACAGGGTGCGAACAAAAATTTATGTGAGAATATCCTAAATCGATAGCAACTAAAAATAATATCCAATAAAAAGATGTGATGGTGAGTGTTCAATGCGTCAGCGAGTACTTGCAAAATATATCCTAAAGCGCAGATCGACTGTATTAATATTACTTGTCCATTTCGCCTGTTGTCAAGGGTAAACGGTGTGTCACGTGACATTTTCTGTGTCATTGGTGGCGTGTTCACAACGAGGCGGACAATAACAATCGAATATGGCCGGCTTTTTGTAGACGCATGTCTTCCGTACGCGAAAATATCCCAGACTCGCAGTCACCGATGCTATGTAAGTACGTTTAATTTCGATATAATAAACCGTCAATATTTGCAGGAACAACGAGGGATTTTTTCGCTTATAATGCTATTTATGTTGCCTAATATTCGCAACGGACCGGTAAGAAGGTGCTCGCTGGGTCTTTGTTTGACGATTCTCTTTGTTTGTGTTTTGAACAAAGACCAGCGATGGTGAGTCATGCAGTGATGCATCCCCCGAACAGAGTCACAGTTGATAGGGAACTGCTCGTTACTACGCAGCGCTGTGTCATTGTTCGTCCAACTCCCGCGACTAGTCACTAGCTACCTCCATAGATTTATAAATTCTTTGTCAGTTGTTAACGTTACCCACGACTTAAATAGAGAATTGATATAATTTTGATGAACGGTTAAAATGTTTTAACATCATACATTTATTAATTAATTTTATTATCTTGTTTTTGTTACATTAATAAGTTATTTTAGTTGTTTATGTCTATAAAGACTGGATGACTAAACACATTGAGGCAGATCACCAACCAATAACCAAGTATGTATTTAAATTTAGTATGTGTAAAATATAACATAACTATTTGGTGATTTAATTTGTGTTGTATCTTGCTATTTTTTTTTAAATGTTAGGGTTAATTTTAAGGTTTTACAGTGCCTATCTTGACATTTCTTACCACAACTTCATTTGTATAGTTGCCCTTATGATTTTTTGGCTATCAAATTTAAATTTGTTATTTGTTATATATGGTTATTTTTATTTCCATAGTTTCACCATTTTGGCGATTACCTCCTTACCGATAGATTGTTTTTAGCCAATCATCTGTAACTAATGTGATGAAGACAACCAATCAAAAACTTATCCATGAACATACATATTTCTTTTTCTTTCTATAATATTTATCAGTGATTGGTTGTGTTCAGGCGTAGTAATCATGCTGAATTTTCACTACTCGGCGATGATTTTTATACATTACAATATTGTACAAAAGATATCAATTTGTAACAACAGTCACATCGTTTGGTAGATATCAATTCATAGTATTCAGTATTCATATCATCAGTATTAATTCGCTGCAGGTGTAACGTAGGATCAAACATTTTAGGTTGTTTTCTTATAAATTATATTTATCGGCAAGGTTAAATAATTCATGTAAGTTTCATAATATGAACAATTATATCGACTTTTGATGTATGGTTTTTCACACTTCCATCTATATACACTGTGCTCTGCATATGACAAAGCGTTAACGAGTTACTCATACATGTTATATCATTATTTTTTAGCATTTCTCTCCAGTTGTACTTTCTTACAACACAAATAAATATCCAGTAACATTTTTCGCACGTATATCTGTATATATAGTGGCTATTGTTGAGAGTTACAACTCTGCTACTGTAAATTCAATGCCTAGCGTAGAAATTCCTCGCTATTGCGCTTAAATAGATAAACTACATACAGTGAGGGTTGTCTATCCATATTTTGAAAGGGGGTGGTAATACATGTATTGTTTAGTGGTCTATTCGCTATAATCATAGCCATTAATATCAGATGCTACGAGTTAGAATCGGTATAGAATGTGGATTTTATTTTATCCATTTATGGAATGACCAAGATTTTTGTATTTGAATATAAAGAATATCAATCGCGGAGTGGCTTATTGCAGAATAACATGTCGTGGTGGTATTGAGAGACAATGTTGTTAACCCTTACTAACAACTATATCTCACATTGCTATTACAATACAATACTGTGACAACAGAGTGCTGAGGGTCAATGCAGATGGCGTTTATTTCCACTAGTAAAGCAGCGCAAGACTGGTTTTTCCCTTTTTGTCATATGTTCGAAAAGGGGAAAACATTAGAATCTTTTGGATATAAATAACTTTCTTCATGTGGCGTGTAAAACTCGGATGGTTGCTATGATGAGTAATAGTTACAAAAGGCTCCGATTGAATGGAATGGGGTTTTTTAAAAAAAACGATTTTATGTCACATTTTCCACGAGTTGAAATAGCATCCTTCGGTTTGAGACCCTATATATGCCCGATGCCTTATGCCTCCTCATGTGGTTAGCTATATTTTTCATTATAATAACCCTCATGTCACCCTCAGAGAATAGTAGAATAAATTAACCCATAAATTCCTCATTAAGCCACCGCCGATTTGTTCCGCTGAACTTGGAAATTGTTTTACTAAATACATGTCTAATGAATGAAGTGTGTAGTAACAGGGTTAATTAATGATCTCCCGACCTAAATTGCTAATACTGTGAGATATGTTATTATTGCGAAATAGCCGCGACATCTTAATGGTGCGATAATATTGTTGACGGGCTAATATATATTTGCATTTTATAATTGTGTAATTGTAAATATAATATCCGACACTATTGATCTAATTCTCGAAATATGCGTATAAAGTAATTTCGCAATCGTTCACTATCTTTTCCCTTTTACGATTTATTTTTTTTTGTTGATTTAAATTCTGATTTTTAATCCTATAAATGCGGCTTATCAGATTGGTATTGAATCCGATGTCATATTCAGAAGTGCGCGAGGCAGGATTTTCAGCGATACCCAGAACTCTGATTGGTTAAGGATATTATAAATTAATTAGATTTATAATATATATGTAATTAACATAGTGTATAATATGTAGATATCGATATAGTGAATTCATTTCGGCAGACGGGAAAGACAAAAAGTAACACTCTGAGGAATAACAAAAATTGTAATGACATTTACTTTCGCATATCAGCAACATGCTTTCATAATACGTAGTGAGCATATTGTATATATTCGGAAGTTTGTGTAATTATAATATGTCAGATAGTGGGACTCTAAATATGTTTTTTTATTAAAATCTTCACAGACACTTAGACAGCGACTACATCTGTCAATTATGTTTTGGTGACCCTTCACAGGTTCACGGGTTGCAAATCCGATGTTATTTACCACAGTAGTTTAGGTTCCCTTATCCCGTAGGTTGATCTACCGACCGACCAACGTCATATTCATATCCCCATGATTTCCATCACTGATCTAAAACAAATATTGGACCACAGTCTGGCAGGCTTTCCGTGCATCTGTATGAAGATTATGGGCTAGACAAGTACATATGTCTGTATATAGAAAATGTCTTAGTACATGATTATTAAATACAATTTATATACATTAAACGCTGCCTTGGCGGTTAGACAATATTTTATATCGTAATTTCTTAACTGGTATAGTGCTAATGATAAATAACATTTGTTTGCTGATATTTTTATTTTATCATAATAATAATAATAATTTGGGTTATTATAGTGCTTCTTAAAAACCATTCGATGGTAATATCAGACGCACTTTACAAAAAGTAGTTAAAAACTCTAGATTCAATCTAACGATATTACTAAAATATCGCATATTTTACAGTAAAAATACTAAATGAATGAAATTAAATGTGTTAAAAAATTTAAATTAGGATCAATGAAAACATTGGTAAAATAAGTGAGCCTTCAGCTTACGTTTAAAAGTCACAAAATGAGATCTTTTTTTATCATTATTATCACTTAAGTATTTTAGTTATCCACCCTCTATTTTATTTTTCATTGGAAGGTCATATTGTATGATATGGAGCCTTGCTATATATTTTGTGAAGATAGCATAGTTTAATTTACAATAATATCAATCTTTCGTTATATTAAATATTTCGTTACGTAGGCAATTCTTGCCCGAGAAGATAGATTTATTGCTTGATAAATTCAAAAGTTAACTTTTGTCTAGGATCACCATCTCGTTGACCGTGGTACGCACAGATTCCACTGATTTCGAATATGAACCAAAGTTGTCTAGCCGTTGTTGTGATAATGAGTACACCAGCCAGTGAGGGGTGGTGGATCGCTGCGCTAGCCACTGGCGATAATACGATACTAGTATGCCAGTTGCGATATAACAAGATAGACTGTAGATTACACACGATCAAGTATACCGGTGTGGGGAACTTGTGGTAATAGTTAGCCAGTCAGTCTGGAGGCTGGTACCTCTACTTCCTATGTTGTGCGATGCGATAACGTTGGACTGAGGTAATGGCAAAACGGTACGTAGTTGTCTGTTAGTCTGTCTCAATTGTTTTAAGTGAATCTTTTTTCTGTTTATTACCAACATATGGTTTTCGATTGTCTTTCACTCGTCTCACGGAAACTATTTTTTTTACCGGCGTTTCGTTACGCGCCAATTGTATATTATCTATTTGGTCTCGTCGTTGTCGTTCGATACCGAACGGGGTCGCTCAACGGCGGCGGCGGACAGATAAACGCGTTTGGTAAATACCGCTAAATGCTTATATCGTGTGTGCGCGATGTCTTGCAGATATCTAGATGAACTGTACGAGTTTCATCAGCGTTCCCGCGTACCGGACTTCATGACAGTGTATATGTAAGTAGAACATTCCAGTACCATCTCCGGTGTTTATTCTTGGCACTTTAAAGGTATACAAATGACACAAATTTGCGTGCTGGAGTATATTATTTACACAACGGATGCTTATTACAAACAAACATGCGCAAAAGGATGTTCGCCTCTACCTCCGTTGATAAGCGCCAAACTGGTCATTTGGGAGTTGCGGGTTCAGGCCCCACCGAGGCACGATTTCTTTCCGTATTGACTAAATCAGTATAAAAGCTACCGGTTCTATTTATAGCACATTGTCAACATGCACTTTGTCACACTATTTTCCCCGCGGGTGTGGCATCCAGCGATCTTTCGGCGGGGTACGGGAGCTTTTATACGGGTTCTTTTATACCCGATAGTCATGCACCTTTGTCGTTATTGCGGACAATAGCTTCCAGTTGGCACCGCGGACAACAATAGCTCGCAGGCCCGCGTTCCCATTGGCTACACCGGGCTTGGATCGATACATTGTACTTCTGTCAGCTTGGACACGACCATTCACCGTATCACAATAGAGATGGATTAGTAGTTTCTTTCGGTAGTCCCAATTTTGTCGATTTGATCTTGCCCAATTGCTTTCTACAATGCATAATATTTGTCGCCCTACGACTTTTGATTCTTGAAAAATGCGACTGAGTGGGTTAGTGGTATGATCATTTCCCTTATTTACGTAGCATGTCTCTTTACACCTTTTTACTACACGGGCATTACGATTTCTTAATTGTACAATTACTGAATTAACTTCGATTGGACTACATGTTGCATGGTATCATTATACGAAAATATGCGATTCTGTTCAAAATTTCATGATTCAAGATGCCAGTAGGCTATAGTACTGTAGATATCTGCACTGAGCAAATTCAGACTGGCTATTATGTGCAGAACATTGATGCCTTGTGAGTCATGGATGATGTAAAACTACCCATCAAAGCTTATAATGGAATGAATACCTTAGTACTAGTCTAGTACAGCAAAAACAAAAATCGCCTGTAGTGGAAAGGCGGCTTATACCAATTCTCGCTCGCGACTAAGATTAAAATAGTGTACAGTATAAAATTAGAAAGTTTAATGTAAGAATAAATGATTTTTGTGGGTGCCAAATTCTGTAACTATACAGCGCAGTACAAGTTTGAACAAACTCGATCTTAAAATAGTGATGTTCTATTCTATTGTCGATTCTATTCTCTCGGCTGAGCAAAGCCAACTCTCATATTTTGCTAATCATGATCCACAACTTGAATATGGTCTACCATGACGTCTCGTACAGGTGTCGTTTCGTAATCAGCCGATAATAAAACCCATCGCTCATCATCATGTTTAAGGACCACCGTTGTTTCATTTCTTTTCTTCCCGCCCCCCCTCATTGCTCTAATATCCATTACATCGCTTGGATACCAGAGCCTTTGGTTTTTTTTTCACTGTAACCAATCATCATTCGTTAGTTACTTTTCTGTGTAGTTCTTGTTTTTGTTGCAACCATGTTTCGGTACCATATGTCATACCCGGGAGGAAGCAGCAATGATTGACTACTTTCTTTTCTATGTATCCTGCTCGTGTCCTTCACTTTTTTACTTCGAACTCCTTTGAGTCCGGCCTTACTCTTCTAATCGCGTAGTAAACAGTTTTGGCGATATTACATCCCCTTGCTGAACACCTTTTTAATTTCATTTTTTATTGCTGTAATCATGAAGCTGTGGTCTATAGACCCGAAATGTCTGAACTCTACATCTTTTTAAAGTTTTTTTGACATTTGATGAATAAACCTATGGAATGCTTTACCTTCCCTCCCGAATCTTTTTAACAGAAATACAATCTGTTGTTTTCAGCGGTGATTTTACATGCTTCTAGAATTGGGATTAACCCCCCACAGTTTTTGGTCATTTAGAATATAGAATTTGCCGATATATAAATTCCGTCCATTATACTAAACTAACTTTACATTTTCATTAACCCTCATTATTTGCTAGATTGCGATATCTGTATTCGGTAAAGTTTTCCAGCGTTCAACATGACGGGTTAAGCATTTCTTAACCCTTACCATACTGACATCTATACATCGCATTACTATAGCAATACAATTCTGTGACAACAGAGTGCTGAGGGTTAATAGAATGGTGCAGCAGTTTTACAGAGGTGCGTTAAATTATGGCTATGCATTTAAGAAAACGCTGGGATTTACCCCCATTGTTGGGGGAGAGGGTATTGTTGATATATCGCGGCGTTGGACTGGTTAGCGTGACAAAAGAATTAGCTTTGGTTATAAAGGTGGGAAAACGTAGTGAAAATCATAGAGTCGGGGCAGGTGGCATCCATTTACGCCACTTGTTCTAAATACCTGCAGACATATTACATATGTCGCGCACTCCCTGCAAAATCTGCATTAGATGATGATTATTCGTAGTGAGAATATGACGGTGCGTAGAGGTGAGTGCCGTAGAGTCCATTCAGAGAGCATCTGAAACATATCCACATCCAAGGGAAGGAACCCCGCACACTATCGAACTTCAAGGACTACTCGGGCCCCGTATGGGTAGACCCGGTTGGTTTCGGGCAACTTCTGCGTAAATGTCTCGGTTTGTATACGGATCAGACCGGGAACATTCCACGTTCTTCCGGGTTGAAGTAAGTGTAACGATCTTGTCGACAAAGAACTGCCCCCGAAAGTGTCGGATTTACTGAGATATTTGCCTTAATAGTAAATACTTAGTGCTTGTTATTATTGAACGCGGCGTATTCGTCCTTGCGTCGCGTCGAGTATTCCTTTATAGTCCGCCTACTCGCGAGGCAAGCCGCTGGCCTAAACCGAATTAAATACCTTCGCATTCCCCGGGGTCATTCATCGAATTCACCGCACGGTCGCGAAATCATTTCTGTATACACCGCAATCTGCATGCTTGTCAAATTACTCAACCGACCCAGATAACTGTAGCCTGCCCTGCATTCCATTTCGCTGACTCTCTGTCCTATATCAGTTCCCGTAGTAAGTATCGACGATAGATAACCGCGTCTGCCGCAGACTGCAGCAGGATCGCATGTGTGTACTCAAAAATAATCCGCAGGTTTATGATGGATCGTTTAATTTTTGCTTTTGCTTGCTCGGCATCTATGTTCTCTTTAGCGTTCCGTAGTTCGTTGTTGATTGTCGAAGGGGGAAGGTTGTTGCCGTTTCGCTTAAAACAATATTGCGGACGATAAAATTAGGCAGCGTTGCCGCAGATGGATTTGTTAGACAATCGAGGTAGAGCATGTGAAGTTTTGAGATCCTGCACAGTCAATTCGGTAGTGAACAAGGCTAAAGATTTTCGTAATATTTAGTATAAAATGCAATATTTTCGATGTAGGGTAAAAGGTAGCATGAATTAAAACTAATTTCTAGTGCAAAATTCTATGCTGCTTCATAATCCATGTGGGTGTAAGGTTGATAATGAAAGTAGGTATATGGTTCATATTCCTAGGAGCTCATAATCCAAGTAGGTGTAAGGTTCATAATCCAAGTAGGTGTAAGGTTCATAATCCAAGTGGGTATATGGTTCGTAATCCAAGTAGGTATATGCTTCATAATCCAAGTAGGTATATGCTTCATCATCCAAGTAGGTATATGGTTCATAATCTAAGTAGGTATATGGTTCATAATCCAAGTAGGTATATGGTTTATAATCCAAGTAGGTATATGGTTCATAATCCAAGTAGGTATATGGTTCATATTCCAAGTAGGTATATGGTTCATAATCCAAGTGGGTATATGGTTTATAATCCATGTGGGTATATGGTTTATAATCCATGTGGGTATATGGTTCATAATCCAAATAGGTATATGGTTCATAATCCAAATAGGTATATGGTTCATAATCCAAGTAGGTGCAAGATTCATAATTCAAGTAGGTGTAAGGTTATATAATACATTTCACTTACTTTATTGGTTTACCTGCCCCACCTTCACACCTGGTCAAATATAACAGTAAATTGACATGTTTTTATAGTTAATAGATTTCAATTAACAATACCAACACTAAGTAAGTAATTGTCCACTTGACCACTAGTGCAGGCATAACAAAGGCAGACTTTCTATTGTCATTCCCTATGCCTGTATGGATATAACATAATGGCAATATTGATAAGCCTGAGTCTATTGGATAATTGAACTTGGCTCAACCAATGGCTAGCCGCCTATTTGTTATCGTGACCATATTTGGTCATATAGGCGGGAACTAGATAAGGGGTTAATGACACGACTAAAACTTCATCATTCGCTATCCTCGATTCGCTCGAAAGTCTTCACATTTTCTTCGGACCTCGAAGCGAACAGTCGTGTAGAATTTACCTGACCACATTAATTAGTATATAAACACTGGACTGCGCCATCTTGAATACCTGAGAGCGACCCTACCATACATGGCAACTCTTGCTATTTATGATGCTTTCATGTCCTACAGGTCGGCGTTACGCATACTTTAAGTTTCCAGTTGATGCTTATGTATCATTAGTGGGATATAGCTATAGATGTTCGCGAATGGCTTCAGACACTGCACTGCACTAGGTATTCTCCGCACTACATAATGTATTCTTATTTCAGTTTTATTTCGTTTCTATTTTTGTACCAGTTTCGTAACTATTATGTTATATTTGTCACACCGACTGGACATCGTAGTTCCCCCCGAGAATGTCATACAACTCCCATGAGTTACCTGATGACTTCCGTTCATACCCGTGAAGGTAGATAAAACATTCGTAAGTCGGATAAAACATGAGTAAGTCGGATAAAGCATTCGTAAGTCGGATAAAGCATTCGTAAGTCGGATAAAGCATTCGTAAGTTGGATAAAGCATTCGTAAGTCGGATAAAACATTAGTAAGTCGGATAAACCATTCGTAAGTCGGATAAAACATTCGTATGGTTTATGTATCTTGATAATATTAATACATCGGATAACTGGAGGATACTGAGATCAAATATTGTTCACGCTGGCTTAGTCGGTGTAGAATTTAACCTACTCCGCAATAAAAATATATTTTTACTGATGCCTTCCTAGCCAAACTGTCAAACGCACTAGCTCGGCATGACATGCGGAATAGCGTATGGGTGTGTGTAATCGCCTAATCCTTTATCCCATTCATAGGCCTGTTATGCAGAATTATCCAGATATGAGCGTCGTTGGCGAAGTGGTGGCGGGTAAGTTAGCGTAAAATATCGATGCTGATAAGCCATAACTGTCAGACTGCGTAAATTGATGGTTGAGAAAATAAAACGAAATGTCTTCGATATCAATACGAGGATCTGAGACGCGACTTCGAGTTTATCAATTATTTCTATCGATTTAAATTAATTAATATGGTTATTGCGCCCATCGATATTTTTGCTCAAAATGTTTCCGTCGATTGTCGCTTTGCAGCGACTGCAACGCGTCTATTTGACAGTTAGTAAATTACTGTCGCATATCACACGCAGCGCGATCCACCTTATGACGTGGGGTACACGTTCGAAATGGACGTAATTTTTGTTATTTATTCACGAAGTAGGAAATCTCATTTTGACCTAGTACACGTGACTGGCGACAAAGTCGAGATCGAACTTGGGCGCCATAAATCAATGGGTGCTTTTCAACGTTACTAATGCAATTTTCACGAATGTTCCACCATAAAATATCCACAAATAAGCCACTATTTTGTCCACTCATCAGTGTCGGGACTAATGTACACCAGTATAGATTTCGACACACCTATTTGTATCTTTTATTTTTAACGAGATGTCAGTTTGGGTCGCCATTGCGGTTCTTCGAATAGCCGGAGAGAAACACTCATAAAAGAACCTAATTAACTTTGATATTTTTTTGGAAAAAGCCATGGTGCATTTTCACAATGTCATAATTCCGTGTCTTCTATTACCTGTGATGTAAGTAATTGTGGTCATTTTCGAAAGGTGTATTATTTTGAATGCAAGTTTCGTCACTCGCACGTTACATCAGAGTGTATCACTAGTCATTGTTGTGTACTTAGGTAATATAGTTATAGTTTGCCTTTGTTGTGTTTAATACATTTATCAAATTAGTTTAATGTTAACAAACTCTCCCATCTTTTTCATTAGTCCTATGGTCGAAAACTTGCTTTGCTTACGTATTTAAAATTAATTTTGGCAACTCTGTTCGAATGATATTCCGGGAGACTAGATGCAATAATTATTTTGTCATGCATTATTAATGGATGTTAATAGAAATGCACCAGCTATTGATGCGACGCTTTACACTTGCACATGAATTTGAGGCAGCCAGGGCAGTGCTTCAGTGAGTTCATTACGAATTTCGTGAGAAATTATAAACGCACTATTAGCCATACTTACGCATTGCCCTTGTACGGCCGCGCATGTTGTGGACCCGTTTCACGCCCGATGTATGTGTTTTACACAGGTCAGATGTACTAGGAGTTAAAGAAGAAATCATGTCGTTATCACCATCACCGTCAAGTGATGCCCCAACAACGAGCTCGTCAGACAACGAGATGGAACCGGGGCCCAATACAAAGTGTAAACTATGCAGCGAGATGTACACAATACCGAAGGTGCTCGGATGTTTCCACACGTTCTGTCAGCCGTGCCTCGAGAAACATCAGTCGTCGATGGAGAAAGTCACGTGTCCCGAGTGTTTCCAAGACACGTATCTCACTAGTCAAGGCCTTATGGGATTGATGCCGGATTATGCCATAGCGAATATTATCGAAGCCGTCGCCGTGGACGCGAAAGCGCTGCATTGCACCGGCTGCAAGAGCAAGGAGACGAACGCGATGGCGCGATGCTTCGACTGCGCTAACTTCCTCTGCTCCAACTGCGTGATGGCGCATCAGTTTATGCACTGCTTCGAGGGTCACCGGGTCATGATGTTGAACGACCATAGCTCGACGACCCCGGCGGACGAAGGGCGACCGAACAAGGAAGTGTACTGCCCGCGTCACCGCACCGATATTCTGCGGTTCTTCTGTCGCACGTGCGCGATGCCGATCTGCAAGGAGTGCACCTACATGGAGCACTCGCGGGGCCACGAGTATCACCTGATCAGCGACGTCAAAGACAAACAAATCGGCATGATGAAGCAGTTGATCGAGGATACGAAATATCGCGCCGGCAATCTTCGCGGAACGACGAAGAACATCGAGTACGCGTCGAATCGAGTCCAGGTGCATTACCACAAGGCGCAGAATGACATCAACGATACCTACAAGTTCTACCAGGCTATGCTCGAGGAGAAGAAGCAGGAAGCCATGCTCGAGCTCGATGAGATTTATAATAACAAGAAGACGTCCTTGGTCGGGATCAATAAGCGCGCGCAAGAAAGCATCGATCGCTTGTACCAAGGTTGTGACTTTATCGAGAAACTTCTCAAGTACGCGAGCCCCACAGAAATACTGCTGTTCTACAATTTTATCGACCAATGCTTTCAGAACTTATTCGGTACTATTCCCGATATTAATGACCAACTTAGTTCATTTGACCTTGGATTCGTCTCCAACTATCAAGCTATCAAAGCCGGAATTCGTAACACTTTCGGATACGTGCGACACGGCAGCGAGATGTTGGAACCGATTATAACAAAACCTCAACCTATTGCTCGGCCTAATGGCAATATTCCAAACTGTTCCACTACCAGCCAAATATTCGATCCAGATAATATGACCAAACAGTATTCTGATAATTCAAATAACAGTTTCTATTTCCCACCACCGGATCCTAATCCATACGAGAAATGGTCGAATGGCATGGACATTTTTCAGAACGGTATTGACGTTTTTTCCACGAGCGCTGACCCGATTAGCGAAATTACCGGCAAATTGTCATCCACCGCATTGTACCCTCCAAAATCTCAAATAAAACGCCAAAAAATGATCTACCATTGTAAATTTGGAGAATTTGGCGTCCTCGAAGGGCAGTTTACCGAGCCGAGCGGTGTCGCCGTGAATGCTCAAAACGATATCATCGTCGCAGACACGAACAACCACCGCATTCAGATCTTCGACAAGGAGGGTCGTTTCAAATTCCAGTTCGGCGAGTGCGGGAAACGCGACGGGCAGTTGCTGTATCCGAATCGCGTCGCCGTCGTTAAGACATCCGGCGATATCATCGTGACCGAGAGAAGCCCAACCCACCAGATCCAGATCTACAACCAATACGGGCAGTTCGTGCGGAAGTTCGGGGCGAACGTCTTGCAGCACCCGCGCGGCGTCACGGTCGACGTTAAGGGCCGCGTGATCATCGTCGAGTGCAAGGTCATGCGAGTCATCATATTCGACCAGCTCGGCAATATGCTGAAGAAGTTCGGCTGCTCGCAGTATCTCGAATTCCCGAACGGCGTCGTCGTGAATGACAAGGAGGAGATCTTCATCAGCGATAATCGCGCGCATTGCGTCAAGGTGTTCAACTACAACGGCGAATACCTGAGGCAGATCGGCGGGGAGGGCATCACCAACTACCCGATCGGCGTGGGCATCAACGGCGCGAACGAAATCCTCGTCGCGGACAACCACAACAATTTCAACCTGACGATTTTCAGCCAGGACGGACAGCTACTGAGCGCGTTGGAGAGCAAGGTGAAGCACGCGCAGTGTTTCGACGTGTCTCTCATGGACGACGGCTCGGTCGTGTTGGCCAGCAAGGACTATCGGCTATATACGTATCGCTACACACAGGCGCCGCCGATCGGTCTTTAGACGCGCCCGCCGTTCTCCGTCGCTGAATACCTGCTCCGGTCGTAACTCGCAGTCGGACACTCGACGCGGTTACCGAGCAGCGGGCAAGCGTCGCGAAAGATGCGTTGTGAACTATCACTGGTGCCAACGAGTAATCCACCGAACGTCGTTTCCGCGAATGGTGCATTGCCCTCGGCTACCCCGTTGCCTACAGCGAGGTGAGGTGTCGTTATGCCTGTTGCATTTATTTTGTTAATTTTTACTACGTCTAACATTGACCCAGTGCGCCTGCGCGCGCGCGCGTTTCGTGGCTTACCTATTTATTCGCGTTTAGGTAAATATGCAACGTATGGCGGCGGTGACGTCGTACCGCCGATGCATCGGCGTATTCGCCAGAGTGACCCAGATTGTAAGACATTGATTGACTCGAAGGAGGTTCAATCCCTAGTCATGACCTCCAGCGGGTGCGGAACGTTTTCAACTTATTTGTATCTCGGCTTTACAGCATTCGCTCATAGATACGCTTAACGTAACTCGTTTTCGATTTATCCCCCGTCACTTTATGCCGTTTAATAATTCCTCTGGCATACGCAGCAATAAAATTGCCCGAATCATGCAGTATGCCGATTTATAGCGTACCATTCGACATTCTAGGTCTTTATGCATCGTGTGTCCGATAAAATAGCTTTTCGTGTGTGTAATCGTGTAGGAATCATGGTAGGTTAGGTATCCTTTATGAAATTTTTACTATTCGTTTACACCGCGGAACAATGTCAACACTTACGCTCAGACCATTTTATATCGGTTTATAACGCACTTAATTATGTAAAATCCAATCCGAGTCAAAGCGATTCGCTATTTTTCCCGTCGCTTTTAACCATATCAACGTTATTTCACTCGCTACGAATCGTCCAGCCATGGCGTATGTCTCGATCTCGGTATTCGAGCAAAATTCTGCTATTACGGAAAAACCATCTAGATGTTACTTCCCGTATTAGTGAAGAATGCCGAAACGCTAATGACGCAGTGATGATCGGAAGCGAGACGCGTTTTTAAGTATTAAACAATCCGAATCGATCTCCAAAATGCGCCATTACGCTGATCGTGATTCGAACAGGTACGATATTAAACGGAAGGATTTGACTATTCTGAACAGGAAGAAAAATGAGCGAAAATGAATAATTGTATAATCCGGTAAAATGTAAAATGTAAATGTAAAATTGATTTCTATAGCGCAGTTATCAGTTGGGTAAACTCTCAACTGCGCTGTA
>WURV02214498.1:0-10800 GCA_011762755.2 Epimenia babai
GACTGTACCAGTAGCCTGTATCACATCGTGGATGGACTGTACCAGTAGCCTGTATCACATCGTGGATTGACTGTACCAGTAGCCTGTATCACATCGTGGATTGACTGTACCAGTAGCCTGTATCACATCGTGGATGGACTGTACCAGTAGCCTGTATCACATCGTGGATTGACTGTACCTGTAGCTTGTATCACATCGTGGATTGACTGCAACAGTAACATCATCGACTAACTTTACCAGTAGCTTAATAATAATAATAATAATAATAATACTCAACTGAGCTAGCTAATGTGATGTAATATGTTTCCCCAGTTTATTGTGAAATACCTTGCTGTATTAGCTGAATCAGTCAATGCACATCTATTGGACCAAGAAATAGGACATAGGATTAGTTGCCTTTCCATATTTTGTGTTGTAATAAGGTACTTCGATCTGTATCATGAACGTATTTACATTCAATGAACATCCACGACGTTTCTTCCCTCAATACCATAGACCATAGATATCTGCGACCAATTATCTGCTTTTTTGTATCCATTGACATGCACGGCGAGTTTGTGTTTTAGACACGCTGTTTCAAACTGATATTTGTCAGAAGTCAATAAAACACGCATTTATTAATTGCATACATTGCCACAAATCAATTACAGGTAATTTTGAAGTTATATAAAATTCCAAATTCAAAGGATCTACATTAATTTCTGAATAAAGATAATTTCTTGAAAAACTGAATGCCACATACCTAATTATTTAGTCATTCATTTCTCTGTTGTTATTGGGCATTTTATTATCGGCATGATCACTTGGAATGTTTACCTTCCCCTCTACTGGAGTTGTATGTCGTAATTGCTATTGTGGATACATTGACAAGCTTGAGTAAGTTTTATTCCATATACTACCTGCAAACATTGACTCAGCATTTGAGTCTATCTAAAGAATTAATTACATGTAAATATTCTCCATTAGACTTATTGAATTAGCATTAAATCGCAAGATATATCTATTATTCGTCTAACTCAGAGACATAGTCTCATACACTTAATCTCTAAGATTCTACCGACATTATCTTTAGTTTTAATTAGTATCGATTTCTGAAGTCGGAAGGGAACAAGATTCACGGTGAATATGTTATCAATAATAAATTAATTCATGTTAGCATTCTATTTGTGTATTAAAACAAATGAAATACTGCCGGATGTAATGTATGAATAGTGAATTTGAACAATTAAGGCAGATGTTTGGAAACTTAATGTTACATGATTGCGAATATCTTTTTCAATAGGCTTCAGTAGATGTAGAGTTTTTGCAAACATTTAAAGATGTCGAGAAACGCAATGTTACTGATAGTGAGTTCCACTATATTTTAGAGCCTAAAAGAGAATGAAACCATGTCTGAGGTAGCTAGGTTATACTAATTCATGACCGTCGCACACATTAGACTCCATTTAGTGTTCCCTAAGTAATGGTAATGGTAAAGAATTTATAATGCGCATTTTTGGTAAATACCGTCAAATGACGCAATGGACAAAAATTACTCAACATTAGACACACTACACACGCGAGATACGGTACACAAAGGAACAATTATTACGGAAATGCGATTTTAAACCAGATGCAATTTGGTGAGCTGCTTGAATTTTGAGAAATTGGAACACGAACGTATTTCAGGAGGAAGGGCGTTGAACCTCGAGGGAGCTGAATACGGAAAGTACAGTAAGTAGGAGCTGTTTTAGCATAATTTAGTCTGAGATCAATTACAGACACCAATTGTCATATCTCGTCCGTACACTGGAGGAAAAATAAAAGTCGCTGTGGATTTGAGTAATACTTGACGTAGATTTGAGTCTTCAGGATATTAATGGTAATAAAATCCACGGTAATGAATAATGTTATACCACGGCGCCACATATAAAAAACAAGAATGGTCCAAAAATTGATCCTTGAGGGCATCCGCGCGTGAGATATACAGAATTTGATTTACAGTCAGCGATAGAGAAGTCTGCGATCATTGATGAAAATATGATGAGAGCCATTGTAAGACTGTACCGCTGATACTGTAACCCATTCCCAGTCCCTCGATGAGAATCCAATGATCGACTGTATCAGGTAGTTGTAAACAGAGGCGCTATTTGGTATCACCGGGATCTTCACAATATCCTGTATCATCATTATTGTCCCATACTAATAATTCTTTAGCATCACAAACTAATGGAAAGCTCTCAAACAACTGGAATAATTTTGGACTCATTTCTCTGGGGTAGTCACGTGATGTGGCGATATCATTGGATGGTAGCATAGAAACCGATAGTAAACCCACTGTCATTGTTTTCTTTAATCTTATTCCAAGACATTACCTTGGGTTTCAAAAGGTTAATGTTGTTTTTTTCAACTTTTTGATTGAAATACATTATTATTTATTTTTTTATAAAACTCGTTAGTCTATATAAAAGGTATACCCTTATTATCTGAAGTTCATTGTATTAGACTAGCCACGTTAATTCTTTGCTAAAGATTGCATTATTACACTATGATCAGACTTAATCGATAATGTTTTTATTGTCACATTTTCCTATTTCTTGGATGAAAGCTACATTTTAAGGACCATATCTAAGACTAATCAATAATTAAGGAATGAAAGTGATTCAAGGTATGAAGGTGATTTGAGGTATGGAGGTGTTGTAAGGTATGGAGGTGTTGTAAGGTATGGAGGTGATTCAAGGTATGGCATTGTTTTAAGGTATGGAGGTGATTCAGTGTATGGGGGTGATTCGAGGTATGGAGGTGATTCGTGGTATGGAGGTGTTTTAAGGTATGGAGGTGATTCAAGGTATGAAGGTGATTTTACAGCCTTTGTAATGCCTTAAAAAATCAACAAACTTTGGAATGTGGAAATATGTCTTTAAACTCATGTTCCAATCCAGAGTCATATCTACTATAGATATATCTATCAATAGTAGGATAGAAGTCCGTATTATTTAACACTATCAGTATAACGCATGTATTTCCCGATGACCTTTAAGTGCTATCGAACTATCGGTAATAGAAAGTCACATAGTAATTAAATCACATGTCACGGAATAAGATCGTCTAAGGAATGCTGTCTGGTGTTAGTTTTTTACACACATTGTCGTATGCAATATTACGCGACTTTAATGGAAATCGCGCCATTATTCCGCAGTATCGTTAGTTGGCAGCCATTATGTAATTTGCTGAATGCGCTATAACGCGGAAGATCCGTCAGTTATTATTAATAAATTACATTACGTCGCGAATACTCGCTCGTCTGTCTAGCATTGCGGAGGGAGTTATGCCACGCTCTTTTTTTTCATACAGCTAAGTTGACTTTGATAGGTTTTCTTTCGGATCGCGCCGGACCGGAGTTATTTCATCAGAAATGAAATGAACACGACTGTACGAATCGGTAACGATGCGAGCGGCGCTATACGTTCGAACGGCGGCGCGGCGTACACCGAACCACAGCTACCCGATACGCCAACGTCTCGTACGTCCGCGTGAACCTCTCGCGTTATTCGCCGACGTCTCTCGCGTATCGATCGCGCTGCCCCGCGTCGCTAGCGTATCGCGCTACGCGATTGTCCCCGCCACTTAGATTATTGGACAGGTTATTGCCTATTGTACGGCTAGATCGCTCCTTCCGCCCAAGTGGCCATCACCTATATCGTTTCACGTCCGTTCGCGCGTTGGTCGCTGCTGTTGTTGATCTAGACGTTTGTGGATAGATGTCTTGATTATTCAGACTGACTTATGTTTTATAGATAATTGGGACTCATCTCTCTTTATTTCATACTCTTTGACTCTTTATCCAGGTGATCGATATTTTGATATTTTACATATTCATCTCTTACTTTTAATCTATAGCTAGTTTTTCCCATACTACAAATTTTGGTTAGTATAAATATTAGCCTTTTTCTCTTTTATAACTTATCTGTGGTAATGTGGTAAATTGTTGTCTTTGAATTGTTTTTTGCTGTGTTTATCGCCAAATATTTCCCATTTGCTTCATTCTAGATATATTGTTATGATGTATAGGCAAAAAAGAGAGAAAATGAATAAGGTTCAGTCAATTTAATGATTCTATTTTTATCAAGCCAAGATACATTCTTAACAGTCTTCCTCGAATCTTAAGTGTCACATGACTGGTTTTATACGAGAGTTTCCTGCCTCGAGTGATTTCGTCACTAGAGATAAGCCAATTCAATGTTACATAAAGTGGTGTCACTCGATAAAATTCGGTCTTTTCAGTCCTTACTTTGACTTTGCCCACCTGTAGTTACTTTTCTATCTTACCATAATTATCATATTGCTGTAGTTACTTTTCTATCTTACCATAATTATCATATTGCTGTAGTTACTTTTCTATCTCACCATAATTATCATATTGCTGTAGTTACTTTTCTATCTTACCATAATTATCATATTGCTGTAGTTACTTTACTATCTCACCATAATTATCATATTGCTGTAGTTACTTTTCTATCTCACCATAATTATCATATTGCTGTAGTCACTTTTCTATCTTACCATAATTATCATATTGAAACGAGCGCTGTAGTGGAAGCAGAAGCGCAAGTGGAAGCACAAGTGGAACCATGGAATTTCATGTGATTTGGATCAGCACATTTTAAAATGTATCATTTGCTTTTGAACCGTATTCCTTGTATCTAGCTAATTATAATAAGCATAAATTTGTAGTGTTTTTGATAGCCATGTGTTAAAAGGGCACTATAAATCATTTCATTTCATTTTATAAAAATTTTTCTCCCCGCACTTTCCACTCGTAATGCCCTCACGCTTGGTGTACGAGAGAGATTTCTATTAAGTCTGTTCTTGTGAATTTTTGGAAGTACATACCTGGGTAATCAATTAATCATTGTTGTAAATAGGATTGACATTTACTACCTTTACTACCTTTGATTTCATCAGCCCAGAACTACCAATCTGTCCTTTTGGGCTTTTCTTTGTCTTTTGGAGCTGTGATTAATCAACATTTTTAATATGAACCCCCTTTGCTAGCCAATCGTTACAATAGCAGTACTGCGTACATATCAGTACATAACACCAGCTGTTCAATGCCGAAGGTGTGTTCGTTCAAAAAATCAAACAAATTTTCCTTTCCGGAACATTTTACGCATAAGGTCGTTTATCATTCCTTTCACCCTTAGCACTCTGTCAGAGTTTTGTATTGCTGTTTTAATGTTTTATACAATTGTCGGTGTGGTAAGGGTTAATGGGGAATGAACGTAAATTTGCATAATAAAATGTAAATTTGCGCAGTACTTTCAGCATATATAATCAAGCAGATATCGGTCTGGTACTTAGTGGGAACCAGGTAGCGTTCTTCTCAATATTCTCTTCTAACAATTGAATTGCAAAATAGAGTGAACCTCACAGATTCAGTTGGCTGACCACTACGTATATGCAAATCAACTTCCGGCATTCAGTTTATGTAAATATTTTTTTTTCTAATTTAAGAGAATATCAGTAATAATTTACTTGTTAATTTGAACACTTAATGATATAATTATCTTTAAGTAGTATATAGTATGGAATTTAAATATGTATATATATGATTTTGGGTGATCTAGTTATCTTAATTTTGCGCAGTAAAATGATTTTTATTTGTTAATTCTCTTATATTGTGAATTTTAAAGGTTTAAGATGGATACTCATTAATAAAAATAATAAAAATTTATTAATGTTAAATATACATGATGATTTCGGTATGGGCTAATAGTCACATGAGTCTAAAAGTAAAGTGAGGTAGAACATTAAGATACTGCGCTTATAAGCTGCTTGGGCAAATGACAGTTTCCAACGTGCCGCAAGAAATGTAGTTATATAACAAGGTGCCAGGAAGCCCTCACAAATTTACTTTCCCAGTGTATATTAATCGATGTTGCCCCAAATAAATGTCACCGGTACTGGCATGTATGGCTAAGTCGACCAGAACAACTGGGATAAGGTACCTTGTTGAAGGATACAACGGAAAAACACAATTGGTGTTGTCCGGGGTTTGAACACTCCACCTTGCAGTTTGTAGGCCGTTACTCTATCACCTAAGCTATCTCGTTCCCTTCAGTTAGTTCTAAATGATGGTAAAGTAAAAGGTTAAGGGAACTGCCTTCACCTGGATGCTGATGGTGCTGGTCCTCTTTCTCTGCTCTCTCTTCCTCTGACATCTCATTTTACATAAATCAGCCTATCACAGATTTACCAGAGTTTGCAACGCGAAGCTTCTTCACACCCATTCGTGTCATTTAATTGATTATTTCATCTTCATTCCAGGGCCCATTTGAATGTATATAGTGGAAGTGTAATACTCTGTCAGTGAATTTTATATACAGTACTGTGCAAAGGCCTAGGGCCACCAATATAGTATGTCATATTTGTCAAAATAATCACTCAAGATAGCATTCACGAGGCATTATTTCAATGTATATATAATCAAACAAAATTCTGCATCAACATTCGCATTAAACACTACAAATTGTCACAAAAGGCCAATATTTTGTATGTCCACCCTTGGCTTCACAACAGCAGCGATTCTGTAGGGAATGCTTGCGAACAGTTTTTGGAGATATTCTTGCGACAAGTTTTTCCAGAGGACTTCCCACAGTTGTGCAGTAGATGATGGCTGTCGTTTATTCTTCTCACTGTCCATATAGTCCCACACCACCTCGATGACATTCAGGTTGGGACTTTGAGGGGGGCCACGGTAGAACAGACAGTGTGCCATCTGTTGTTTTGTGTTCTAGATACATTTTTATTGTATTGGCAGAATTTTTCGGGTCATTGTCTTGATAAATGTGCAATTGTTACCAATCAGTCGCTTTCCTGATGGCACAGCATGGTGGATGAGGATCAAAGAAATTTCAAATTTTGACTCATAAGTCCACAACACCTTCCACTGATCAGCAGTCCATGACTTATGTCTTCTGGAAAATTTGAGTCTCTTAGTGACATTAGCCTTGAGTAAGAAAGGTTTTTGGCCACAACCCTCCCATGCAGACTACTACGAGCAAGAACTATGAACAGGTGATGCGTCAACTTACGTGCCTGTACTAGTTCACTCGCGAGATTAGTGCTTGTTTTCCTCCTGTCCCTCAATGATGTACCCTTAAGGTAGTGTTCATCTTTTCCAGACAGTTTCTCAGGCCCACCACATCTTTTCTTGTCTTTAACCAGTCCGTTTTTGTTGTATTTATTGATAACATGGAGGATGCCATTTCTAGAATATCCAATTTGGAGAGCAATTCCTCTTTGTGAATGTCCTTGCTGATGTAAAGCTATTTTTTGTCTGTCAAACCGATTCATCTTAGCCATTGCAAAAAAAAAGCAAAAATAGGATGTGAACATGTGACTGTTATAAGAAATAAGAGTCATGTTTTATGGTTGTTTTAAAGAAAAATTTTAGGTGTATTTCAGCATCACAAGCCATGCAATAGACCTGCTGTGGGCTTGCAATGGTCAACTAACAAGGGCCATATGGGATGGTGTCTATATCTAGCAAGAATAACGTGTGCAACTTACTTGACCATATGAGCAAAATATTTCAGTGTACATTTTTATTGGAATTTCAGAAATAATTTGTAATAACATGCTTGCTTTGTCATAAATATAAATGCAGAGTCTCAGCAGATAAGATGATGCCAAATAATTGCCTATGAATATATAAAAATGACGGAAAAACTTGAAATTTAGTGGGCTGCCCAAGACTTTTGCGCAGTACTGTAGATGATACTATAAAATGGTTTTTACATCACATTTAGTTTAATTTTGTAATGTTTCAGGACCGCCACACAATCTCGCTATAAGATCGTAATTCTGCCCGTTATGTAACGGTAGAGAAAACATTCCAGTACGAACCAACACGCATCAACCATGGTGTATTTGTGTGGTCAAAAGATATCCTTGCGACGTCTTCTCCTCTACATTATTGTGATATCGGCACTCTACATCCTCGTCTATCTCGGCCTGGTTCCTTGCCATAGTCCGACTCTCCAAATGAAGCCAAACGAAGACAGGCATTACATACAAAACGACGTGTCCAACAATACGATATATTACGACAGGAACATGCCAATTATCTTCATCGGTGGAATGCCACGGAGCGGAACAACATTAATGCGTGTAATCCTCGATACGCATCCGGACGTTCGCTGCGGCGAGGAGACGCGCGTGATACCGCGAATTCTCGGCATGCGCAGCCACTGGGAACGGGCCGTGATGGAGAAACAGCGGTTGTTAGAAGCCGGTATCACCGATCAGGTCTTGGACGACGCGGTAACGTCGTTTATTTTAGAAATTATCGCGAAGCACGGCCATGCCGCGCCGAGATTATGCAATAAAGATCCATTTACGTTGAGGTCGAGCATTTATTTAAGTCACTTGTTTCCCGCGGCGAAGTTCGTCCTGATGATCAGGGACGGCCGCGCCGTTGTTAACTCGATTATTAGCCGGAAGGTCACGATATCTGGGTTCGATTTAGCCGATTTTCGAGGATGTATGAAGAAATGGAACAGCGCGGTCGAGACGATGTTCGTGCAATGCTCGCGGATCGGAGCTCAACGCTGCATGCCGGTTTACTACGAACAGTTGGTCCTGCATCCAGAGCATTGGCTCAGGAAGATACTTCTGTTTTTGGATCTGCCTTGGACAGAAAAAGTCCTGCATCACGAAGATTACGTTGGAAAAGTTGGCGGTGTAAAGTTATCCAAGTAAGTGGATTTGTATCGTGTTTTCCTTGGGACTATACGCAAAATTGATAGATATATTTTTATCATAAGTTTTATAAATATTTTGATGGATTTGAAAATTTATTTCATCTGGTGAGTCTAACGCAACAGTCAGAAAAAGACATGATATATTTGATTCAAAGTGCACTAATAGCATTACTGTCTAACACACTTTATATTAATAAATACACTATTTTCAAAAAAATTTGGTCCACTAGATCATATATCAATCTTTCCATTTTTGAAATTTTCAGCCAATCAAGTATAAAACTCTACCTGCCTGAATATGACCAATAGGGTCATTATATATCTTTTTTCTGTTGTAGTTAATTATTACACAAATTGCTATTCTGCATGCATCTTCGGGTGTATAACTACGCGGGTAATTTTGTCAGATACTCGGGTATTACAGGTATCATAATGTATCACTCTGTTTTTGTCAGAATTAACATTGAATGAACACGGAAAACATTGTTAATATGACTACAATAACCACAAAGCAACAAAAAATCTGTACCAAAGTAAACCAATCAAACCCTCATGATGACGTTTGTCCATTGTGCAATAATTCCAATGGTTAAACACGCTGTACCACAAAATGAAACGGCGTGTTGACATTACGATGATTTCGCCACTTTAAGTTTCGAGCTAAGGGAGATTAACATTGGTTCACATCACGGTACGTCTATGTTTCCATAGCACCCAGAAACCTTGATTAACTTAGGAATACGCATTCTTTTGTTTTAGCTAACTAATTTGTCATTTGATAAGTGATTAACGACGAATAACGATTTTTTAAAATCACAATTCAAGCTTGCACAAATATTACAGCCCACCTTTATTCGGACGCACCACGGCCGTCCTTGACCTGAGCAGCAAATTGGCGACTACCAATGCTACTGTCACTCAAACGAGTTTTTGACGAAACTTATCACAATTTATAAATATTATACGAAAAATTAACATAACACAATTTATAGGGTATGAGAATATCTTGATCTTTTTCTCAAGAAGATATTGAATTAAGTTACAATAGCTAAAGTTTGGAGTATTATTTTTGGGAGTTATTTCACATGTCTACACTCGTGAACACTCCAATCCAGGTATCAGTTTCAGTGCTCGTTACAACACTAGTAATTAGGTTTATCTTTACCTTGCTACACATATAAATATAAATTGTAACAACCGATTGACTACCTGAGGCAAGCATGTGGAAACTGAGACCTTATTTTTAGCTCACCTGAGCTTATACTCGGTGAGTTTTTCTGATCGGAGTTTGTCTGTCGTCTGTCCGTCCATCCATCCGATGTTAACATTTTCTTGAAAACTTTCTCAAGAACAGCTTATTGCAGAGCTCTGCCATTTGGCGAGATTTTTTGAGAAAAAATACGAATATCAGCAGAGGTTACCTCCCCTTGCTGCGATGACTTGAATTTGAAGTTGTCGTCACGTGATCAAATAAAGATGGCTAATACAACTTCGAATTCAAGTGACAGTGATAAAGACATTAAATTAATCGCTGCTTTTATCGCAGCCTGCCATGCTAGATCTCTACGTGGTTCTATGACCCTTTGGGTTCGTCGTATCCCATAAAATAGCCTGCTGTCACTTGACATTAATTAATTTTTCGGCTTCAAGTTGCGACGTAGACCAGCTTTTGAGCCGATATTTTGTGGAGTATTTTCACTGTACGGTTTACCCAAGTCACGTAGACCAGCTTTTGAGCGGATATTTTGTGGAGTATTTTCACTGTACGGTTTACCCAAGTCATGTGTTCAATACTCGTATACCATTGCATATATAGTATATATATGTATAGATGCTAGGTGGTACAATTATTTGTATGGTAATTTGATGGACCCAAACCCCAATGTAATGGGAGACAAATCCATAGTGCTATGAAAAACGCAGAATAAGGTATTTGCGATCATAATCAAATACAATTATGGATCGTAAAGTATATCTAATGTAATACTGTACACGGGAAAATTTTCGCTGTGGGAAAATTTTCGCCATATTCGCCGTTTTCAATTTTCGGCGAAAA
>WURV02214509.1:0-10800 GCA_011762755.2 Epimenia babai
CTCCAGCAATCGGGGATAAATGACTTGCTGAGGATCACCGCAGAAAAGTCGACTGGTGGGAAGTTTCGAACCCGCAATCTTTCGGTTACGAGTCCGGTGTTCCTACCACTCGACTAACTGCTTCCCCTATCAGATACATTCATACATGACCTTAACCAACTTCACCCTAAAATAAAATTCACATTCACACTATCCGATACATCAGTAAATATGTTATTAGACATCACAATATACAAGGGGACACGTTTTTATACTTTAAATATACTTGACATCAAACCATACTTGAAACCAACCAACACGCAACAATACCTACATCTCACATCATATTACCCTCAGTCAGTCTTCAGGAATTTAATCAACAATAAACAATACGATATATCCGCAACAGCTCAGACGAACAAGCATTCACAGAGCAATACACATCATTTTCAAACGCGCTCATAGATAGAGGATACACACGAGACACAATCACACAGACCACAACTCATATACCATACACAAACAGATCATCGACTCTATAAAACAAACATAAAGAAACTCTATACCCATTACAATTCACAATCACCAATTGTACACGCACCAATTAAACAGATAATTCACAAATACTGGCACAATATAGAAAATAACCAAGTACTCAGAGAATTATTCCCATCACCACCGACCATTATATATACTAACAGGAGGCCAAAGAGGCCTCACGACGCTCACCTGAAAAAAGAGGGGAAAAAGAGAAAAAGACAAAACAAAGGGCCATCTTGATATTAGAACGGGAAGACAACAAATAGACTGCCTGACATCAAAAACAAAAGGCGACCTGACAATACCCATTACGACACTGAAACAAGAAAATAGGGATATGTGGAAAATCCTAGCCTGAAATCGCATCTAATTGCCTAAATAGAGATGCCCTAAAGAAATCTGAATGAGACCTACAGAGACAATATCTACCTTCGAACTTAGCGGATATAGAGATAAAGATTTTAAAATAAAACGCCGATAGAAATTCCCCCCCCTTGTCCCCATGAGAGATGCTGAACAAATCTGAAAGATACTAACTCAAGGACAATCCCAAATGGCAGACCGATAGGCGATTCTTTTTAAATAAAAAATACGAACATCGGCAGAAGTTACTTCCCCTAGCTGCAATGACGAAACCATGAACAAATCTAGAAGAGACCAACCTAAGGACAATATTTGTCAAATAGCAGACTTCTGCCATAAGCGGTTCTTGACAAGATTTTTTAAATAAAAATTACGAAGATCGGCACAAGTTACCTCCCCTAGCTGCAATGACGATATCGAAGAGACCATCCCTAGAACAATATCTGCCAAATAGCAGACCTCTGCGATAAGCGGTTCTTTGGAAGATTTTTTTAAAGAAAATGTTAACATCGTATGGATGGACGGGCGGACGACGAACAAACTCCGATAAGAAAAGCTCACCGAGCTAAAAGACCAATAAGTTAGATCGCAACTAAGACCATTGTCACAAATCAATAAACACGACCTCACTGACACATCTACCCACACCACACCCTCACTCCCATGGAGCAAAGTAACAGCATGCAACAGCCGCAACTGTCTCACACGCAATCACCAAAACCAACATCTTCAAAAGTACAGCTACACAACGGACATACATAACCACAGATTACATGACATGCTCTAGCACCAAGGTCATTTATCTTATCACTTGCAATAATTGCATCAAACAATATGTAGGCAAAACAATAACGACATTCAGAGAAAGGGTGAAGAAACACAGAGCAGATATAAAAAGGCACCATAATACCCCACTCCACAATCGTTTCAACATTATCAACCACACACACAGACATTTCAATCGCACCCGTTGAACACGTACAACCACCGGATGACATCTTAGCAAAAGAAAATTTATACACTGATTGATACACTTATTCCATATCTCCCACATGGTCTCAATGTAATATACCACAGAACGCAAAACTCCTGAATGCCAACAATAAACCTAGATATTATGTTTTCACAACCACACGCAATCACAACTGACACAATATATATACCAGTTCTATACTTAGCACACAATGGTCTTCGAAAAAGGTCACCGAAACGATAGTAGCTACTTTATGTCTGCGATAAAGCCTCAGGAGAGTGCCGAGGGCACAGGAAGCATCCTCATTCCCCATGCCATTGAAAACGGCACGCTAACTGGTGTCAGGTACCGCGATGCAATCCTCGACGTGTTTGTGAGGCTATTGATATTGGTCCAGATGAAGGAATCAACTGAATAGATTGGCCAGCTTGCTCACCTGATCTCAATCCCATTGAGCATGCATGGCCATCTCTGCCCGGGATGTTCAACCCGGCACGCTACAACAGCTCAGGGATGCGCTATTGCACTCATGGACCAATATCCCACAACAGAACCTGCGTCACCTAGTCGAAAGCATGCGCGTACGATGTCAAGCAATAATTGACGTTAGAGGAAGTCACACACGCTACTAATCCCTGTTTTGTGAAAGAAAAAAACAATATTTCTTGGTTTTCTTGACTGTTTAGAATGTTTCATTTTCCTAACATTTTGTGGAAAAACAAAATGTAAGTTTAATTTTGAAAATTAGTTAATTTTCGTTCAGAATCGATACACATGCTGATAAAAGAGTTAGTACCATACCTTTATTATAGAAAATTATCACAAATTAAGAGATACTTTGATGTATATAGATATATATATATATGGGTGATCCTTGAGAAGTTTTGAGTAGTATATATACGGCGAAAAAAGCATTGCAGTGGAGTATATTTAACTCCTGGGGGCAGCTGGATTAGTGGTTAGAGCGTTTGGGTCTTTGGTTAAATTCCCGCTATAACCAGTATACTAACTTGTGTTTTTTGGGCTGAAAGCGCCTTACGCCCCATTGTCCAAGGGGTCTGGGTAGTCCGTGCAGTGTGGTTCTGTTAGGACTTTTCCCCTCTGACGTTTGCTGTGCTTCAGATGCTCTATACATGATCTCCATGTCGCTAACCCCTCTGCTATGTCGTCATCTCATTGTAAATAACCATTGACCTTCCATAGACTTAGCGGAGTGTGCAGCATATATAGCTGGTCTTTAGACATCTGAAATCGGCGCCGTGATGGAAATAGGTCTATTATCTGCCCAGAATCGGTGGGTTTTTCACATTAGGTGTTTTACCTCCACCCCTTATTTCAGTGAGGCTAATCAAATTGTCGTGTTAACCACATAGGCTAGCTTTGTAAAAGCCATTAATGAAATTGGCCTACACAACGATTACTTCAGTAATTAGTCTATAAATAAATAAATAATTTAACTTTTGGGCATTATACAAATCATCACAGTAGCAATAAATAAAAACATAAATAATCATTGTGTTGTAAACTAGAATAACATCATATGATTAAATACACACGGTGTATATAGTTCGACTATTTTAATAAAAATAGCATCACATAATATTATGGAAATATTTAAAGGGACTGTGACGGCGTTGACACATGCGCTATAAATTGCAAGAGATCGTGAAATATAAATATCGCATAGCAAATCTGGTTATTGATAGTAATGTATAAGTAAGTAACCAGCGGATAAATAGTATACAGCATTGGGAAAGGATACAAATAAAACAGGAAAATTTTAGGTAAGCTTAAAAAATCGTAATTGGTCCTATAAAACAGCTACCTCATGAAATTTGTTACTAAATGTGGTCATTAATTTAATATTAAATTAATATGACAGAAATATAACTATTGCAACTTTTATTTGTTCATACGTGTAGAACGCATGTGATAACTAAATTTTAAACTGTATAATGTATATATAATGAACGTATAATTTCATAATCTTGTACTTGCAGTATTTCGCTGCTGCAATTCGGGGTGTGTACGTGACAAACGCGACAGATGCTTTGATAACAGAGAGTTCAAACCATTCAGAATCGCAATCGATTTCTGCACCAACGAACGTCTTCTCGCAGGCCTTCGCTGTTTACCATCAGGCAGCGATTTTTCTGCCCTTCGTGCTGGCGGCGTTAATACACACACTTTGCCAGGGTTCACAGTTAGTGTCCTTCACGTACACATCTACACGCTGGTCAATTAAGGGGTAAAATTCCCACAGTTGTATTATATCGATCGATTAAGAGAGGGGAAACAGAGTTTACGAAGTAAATAATGAACTCAAAATCTGAAAGGCTGAAAGAGCGATACAAGCAGAAGTTTTAGGCAGAAGTATTACCATACTAACCTAGCATTTAGGAAGATGGCAAAAACAGACAAGAGGAAATTTACAGAAGACCTGGCAGAACAGGCGGAAGAGGCAGCTAGCTGGGGCGAACAATGGATGGTATACAGTATCACAAAGACAGTAAAATATCAGCAAATAGCGAGGAACTGCTGAGCGACCAATCATGGATAAATATTGGCGGTTACTGACAACAGTATCAGAACTGAAAGGACGTTGGGCAGAACACTTCAGTGGAGTACTGAACAGGCCACCACATATGACTGAGGCTAACATCCCAGAAGCAGAAACTGATCCGGATGTCAACACTGAGTTACCAACAGAAGAAGAAATTATTGCGGCTATCCAATCTCTAAAGATTGGAGAGTGTAGACAACCTGAATGCTGAGCTGTTGAAAGCCGATCAAGAACTTGCTGCCAAAATTCTCTTACCACTCTGCAGGTATTTGGGAAACAAGACACCGAATTACTGGTCAAAGGGGATAATTGTGAGAATTCCTAATAAAGGAACATTACGAGATTGCTGCATTGGCGAGGAATCACCCCTTTGTCAATTCCAAGCAAAATTTTTGCCAATAATCATCACACAGCGTATATCAAAAGGAGTGGATCAACAACTCAGGAAGAAGGCGGGATTGCGAAAAGGAAGTGCAAATAGTTTTGATTTAGACAGTAAAAAGACAAGGTTGTGTGATTATCAGCCCTTCTTTTCAACCTCACTATTGACTGGGTGATGCGTAGAGCTACTGAGGATCAAAACAGAGGAATCCGATGGACTCACCTCACAAAATTGGAAGACTTTGACTTTGCTGATGATTTAGCACTGGTCTCTCATTGCCCCCAAAATATGCAATAAAAAACATCCCGTGTGAGTGGGTTTCCTCTGCAGTTAGGCCTTAACATCAGCCAGAAAAAATCTGAAGTGATCATAATGAATGCCTAAAATCCCATGCCCATACAAGTTGATGGATAAAATCTTCCTACAACCAGAGAGTCCACCCCTATCTTGGTAGCACCGTCAGACATGATAGGGGAGCAGGTAACGATATAAAGAATCGTCTCAACAAACCGAGCAATGTCAATGAGCATCACTACTCACTGTATCGTAAAACTGGGCAAGACCTCTTTTCATTTGGGTAATTGTGTGGCTGTATTTATTTTCTTCTTTTTGGGAGATTTTATAATGCATATTATTCCATCCTATTTGATCTTTCCGAATATTTCACCTTTTCACAAGCCGTTTACATTTTGTTTAATAAATTTATTCTTATTTCATAGCACAAAACTTTATGCTATATTATGATTAGAGTATAGTGGGGCTATTTGATCATTCAAAATATGTTTATGAGTCTAGGATGGAGCGATGATGTATATGACGTATAGGGGACGTCCTGGAAATGAGGAAGAAACGCGAAAATAGCGTTTTGCTGTTATACATTACTTAGGTTCATACAGTACTTATACATCGTCAAATGTATATCAATGGGTGTTGTCAGGAGACCGTCGACGAGACGAGCTGTTGTATGCATGTCTGCGATGTTTGTGCCTGTCATACTTTCTGCGATTTTTGTGATGCTTGACGACCGATTCCGTAAGTAGGCTAACATAAAGGTAGGAAACGATTTTTCGGTAAATGGTAGATGTTGTAGTCGGTAGATGTAGTCAATAAAATATTACTCCACAGTGTATGTGAAAATGAGGACATCACTTTTTGTTGGTGTCAAAGCATCCTCCAGGTAATCGCATTGGGTCATTTTACGCATATCACGACCATTCTCAGGAAAAATGTCAATGAGGCACTAGCTGATAGGCTGTTTCTACCAAGATGTGTTAAAATAAAGACAAAATTTGCGACAGACCATTTTGTTCACAGAACTTAAAAAAAATCTAATTCAGAAAACTAGCTTTTTATATCAAAATTGACTTGTAAAAATTTCCACTGACTTTTATACATAATACGCACTTAACCAAAGTAGTTGCTTCTAAAATATTCATATATTTGAATTTGGAAAAGGGACAATTTAACCCGTAGATTACAGCTTTGGAAACCTCAAACGTTAAACAGTGAAGTGGCGCACGCAGGTCTAGTTGATGGAAATATGGCTTAAAAATTTTTGCTCAATTATCTAGCACATATAGGCAAACAAACCAAGCAACATTTTTTCCAGTAAATTAAATACATTTGGGCCTGTTATTTGCCGTAAGACTAGGGGTAACTTTGCACAGGATCAATTACTGAGAGATCAATTGAAGTACATTGCTACTGTTTATAGAACAAAAAGCGAATTGATGTAGTCTATGAGATACAAGTAATATTGTGTATTGTTTAATATGTTTTAGCCCGATATGTCTACATGGCCGTTTATTTGATCTCCTTCGTCATAATCGGTGGTAAGTTATTGCAGGATATAGTTATTTTCAAAGTTAAAAGTTTAAAGGTCTCACTGCGGAGATATAGATCACAAGGTTTCGAATGTTAGAACATTCTTCATCAAGTGAACATCTTATATTTGAACTGACTAAGACGGCTACCACAATGAGTACTAATACGACATATACCAGATTGAGAGCTGGTCTCCCTTCACTTAAAACGAATCGGCTACGCATTATGAATCCATATAATTCTGAGTACCCTGTATGTTAACTATCTTATGCCCATTGTGTTTCTGAGTAAAAAAGATTCTCCTGTGTTAAAAACCTTGTTTGCAGTTCTAATGGACAGGAAACACACTAAAGGGTTGCTACTTACGACTGCTAAAATGAAGAGATAGAGATTACAGATAAATCTAATACGTGAATTACCAATTTAAAATTGCATTTTTTATTTCATTCTGCTTAGTTTTGGATGTGCGTTGAATTTTAACGATTTCATCCAAATTGGTTAATTTGAAAGATCCAGTCCTGATTAATGTCGATGTATCTTGTCCAGCGGTGGCAGGCGTGCTCCTCAGCATTATATTTTCACTTGCGCCGCTCTACCCGCCGAAATACGTCAACTTCGTTCTCGTCGGAATGGTGCGATTAATATTTACATCAATACTCGAATAGGCGATACATATTATGTAGACGCTCGTAGTGCTTCAGTGGCTATTGACCCATAATTGATGTTCTGAGCAGACCGATTCGATGAAGCTATCTTGAGGCATGACAAGGAGGATAAGGTTCGTTCATGAATACATGAATTTATCTCCAACATTAAACACCTTTACTACATGCAAATGTTTACCAGTTTTAGTCGATAAATAGTCTACGATAGTTTCACATAAGCATTATTTTGTTAAGACATCACATAGTGAAAAACCAGAAGCCTAAAGTGCATACTGTCAATATCGCCTGAATCCAGAATCAATGCAGACAAAATTGATGTCTTCCATATTTTTCAGACAATGGCCGGCATTATTATTTGCCTGGTGCAGATCGTCGTGAAACTCTGTGAGTGCATACACATTATGAGCCTGATTTTTAGCACGAAATGGTGAAACATGGATATGTAGACTGATCAGAATTTATAAATAACTTTCCCAATCATCAGTCGATTATTTGTTTGGGAAAAATCACAGACACTTTTGTTGATATTACACATTACTTTTCAATGTACGTTTCTTTTCTACATACGTTTCCTGCAGTCACCGAGAGCCTTAAGATCCGCACCATGTACTGCCTCGTCACGTCAGTGTTGTTCTCCAGTCTTGGCGTCGTCGTCTACTTGCTGATAACGCTCTCGGTAAGAGTAAATCCTTAGTTGTACAGAGAGCTGTTGGTACCTACCACACAACACCTTATAGACATTAGGATGTTGAATGTGGAATAGATATTATTTGAGAATAATGGATTCCAAGGTAAAGATTGTGACATGCAAAAGATGGTCACAAATCGGTAAGTAATGGAAAACATAATGTAGTCCTATAGCAGAGCTCGTGATCATTGGCACTATGTATGTAATGCTTAAAAGCAATTTCAGATGTATTGCCTATGTTACATCTTTACAGAGACTTCATCGGCACTATAAATATCTCAATTACCTGGTGGGGAAGGATTATTTCGAGACAGAAGTGAAGCCATACCAGGGCTTTCCCTACACAATGCGTGCGGTAGGCGACATTTAATCAGTGTGTGCAAACATCTAATAAATAAATAAATATTATTACTTGGTTTAGCGCACAGTGTAATTTAGGAATACCCGTTTGATGCATGTTAGCTTATAACGTAAAACTGACTTATTACTTACAAAATAATAATACATTTTAGATTTACAACCAATCTCCAAAATACAATTAGGTCAATATACAATATTATTTATTGTGTTCTAAACTAATTACTGGTTATTAATAATGCTGCCTAAAACTGCACACGCCTGTAGACACGACTAGTCGTCAGTATTCCTCAGAAGAAAACGTCACTCTTCATTAAAAACCGAAATAACTCACTCTGTACATCCACTCTAGCTAACGAATCCAAATCTGACCATGAGAATCTATCTGTGTTTATGACCCATGCTCTTGACTTCAGAATGAATTGCTGTTTACTACAGGCTGGTTGTGTACTGGCATCCGCCTTTGTCGTCCACTTTACATCGTCCAGCATTTACCCGTTCGTGCTCTCGGACACGCCATTTCCATATATCAGCAACTACATACCATTTCCTGGTTAGATATCTAACACACAGTCAGTGATGCAAAATTGATCCAGTAAGCCTAGTCAAATACGTAGCTACTTTCTATCCGACTCTCGGCGACACGATGCCGACTTGGGTTAGGCAATTTCAACGAAGATTTGGTGTCAAAATTCGATAATCACATAAAAATAGTACTAATAATACGCCGCTTCTAATGTCACCACTTTTAGAAAAATGGTTGGTGCAACCAAAAGTGCATGGATTTAATTAAACAAAATCTTCAATAACCTTAAGTATCATTGTGAAGGCCTGAGGGGAGATAGTTAGGATGTGGCTTTTATACCCTTTTTGAATATCTGCTAAACGATACGGATGTATACTGTTATAGACCAAATATTAGTTTTAATACGAGACTTATAATAGTATAAATGATTTCCAAGTCACCAAAAAAGTTAACTTTGCCTGCATTAATAATAATTCCATATAATCGCCGAGTCTGAATCATCGCCGTATACATAGCCATACGGTATCTGGAGAGTACGGACACATTTACCGTATAAAATTAGTATTGCTATAGTCCAGATGAATATTTTCAAGCTGTGTAGATGGAGTGTGCTACATGATTTTCTACTCTTATATTACAGAGATCTTACGGGTCAATACCACACAGAATGGGACCAGTACTGGGTCAGTTTTATGCCAATGAACAGCGAGAAGCTATAGCAAATGACTATTTATATTATCTTAATAAGTTCTTTATTATTTTGAGCAGATGACTTCTGGCCGCTGATTACGAATCTTTTGATCTACAACGTTTTTACGCTCTTGGGAAATATCATCGCGCACGCGTGGCAAGCGGTACGTTTCCACATTTACAAATTATTCAATGATACGTCTCAAGCAAGCATATATATTTCGATAGACTGCAAACTACCTACAGCATTTTGGGCTGAACGCAGTTGATTTAATAAAATAGGCCCACACTCAAAATACCTCTAACATTGGCTCTTGGTTGACAATTAAAGTAGATGGTATTTAGTCATTGTTTTTAAGACTAAAACGGATGTACTTCATTTGGAGATGAGCAAATTCCAACAACGCGCTTGTTGGAGGTTTCGAATTCACTGCTTAGCGCCTTTACCCTCAACTCTCTGCTCTCAATGCTGAGACTCAGCGGTAATAGATTGATGGGACATTTTCAAGAAATTATTCAGAAGATTTGTCTTATTGTATCGTAACGCAGTCCGTTACAATTGACTCGGCTTTTTGCCCAAAGAAATAGTAACCAGAGACATTTTTCATACCAACATTCAAGCACCTTGCGAAATGATTTCAACAAATTTGGGGATGCAGCGCTATGATGGGCGACTTTAAACCCATCTCCTTTTACCTCCCCAATGAAAATATATTCCATCAGTTTCCATGACTCTATCGATCGCGGTAGTCGGATTTATATGGTCCATCGTCTGGTCTGTAGCTTGTTACTCTGTTTAGTTGAGATATTGCCTGTCCAGAGAATGACATTTCATGTAAAAATTTATGAAAAAATACCATTTTACTGTTGTATAAGACCGCATTTTCGTGGATACAACCATAGTCCATAACTGACAGCGTGTACCGACCATACAGTTGTAGTTGGACTTTACCAGAGTCCACCTCAATTATACGATCGTCTGTCTCCAGCCCAGCCCTGGGTGTGTCGGTCTGCCCACTATCGCAAGATTCATTGTCGTCATTCCCCTGTATGGCATCACGAACTACCGTCAGTATACGCGTCGTCTCCCATACTTTATCGACTTGGACGTGTGTAAACTGACGATAACAGGCTTCACGGCATTCACGGGTGGATACCTCATCAGTCTCGCCATCATTTATGCGCCCAGGTACATAGTCACATTAATGTTCCTTACTGTTAACGCACACGCGCGCGCGCGCACACACACA
>WURV02214520.1:0-10800 GCA_011762755.2 Epimenia babai
ATATGTCGCACACTCCGCTAAGTCTATGATAGGTCCATGTTCATTTACAATGAGATGACGACATAGCGGGGAGGTAAAGCAACATAGAGAGCATATATAGAGCATCTGAAGCACAGCAAACGTCAGTGGGAAAAAGCCCCAACAGAACCACAGTGCAAGTGCTACCCAGACCCCCATGGGCAATGGGGTTTAAGGTGTTTTCAGCCTGAAAAATGCCACAGTTAGTATACTGGTTAGAGCGGGATTCGAACCAGGGACCTCTGGATTCAAAGTCAAACGCTCTAACCACTACGCCAGCTGCCCCCCCCCCCTTAACTTAGTAATTATACACAAAATTTACACTGTCATGCCAAATTTTAAGTATTTTGTACTTATATAGATTTCTTTAATTGTTAAGACTATTGTTTTTCACATACTGTACTAATCTGTATGAGAAATATGAGTGCACCCAATCCAGAAGTTATCGGGCGCTATTCCTCGTTTATATGGAATAATAAAACAAAAAACCAATGAGTATTAAAAATAATTGATGGAACAGCACAATCGGGGAAAATAGTAGACACATAAAAAATACATTATATTCTTCTTTAAAAGGAAATTATCATATTATTCCTCTAATGTAAAAATATAATATACAACCAGAAGTGCAGTATGATCTTTATTGCGTATATTTTTAGATTTTTCATTAATATATAAAAACATTTTAAATTAAAATTTAAACATTTCATACACCAACATTAGGTATGCTTTAATGTTTATTCTTAAGTAATATATATGAGGGTTACATTTATTTCTATCTTTCGGAGTAAACCAAAATGCATATATTTAATTAGGATTGTACATTGTCATAAACAGTGCATGCTGATCATGCATGCACTGTCATAAACATGCAAATTCAAATTCAAATTCTTTATTGATAAACCCAATCACCGGGTACACAACACATTATGAAATAATTAATGCAATCCATAATACGAGATAAAGTAAATAAAAATAGCTACGTTTAACATCGATAAGACAGGTACTATAAGAAAATTCAAGATGCTGGGAGATGTGGGCGGCAAAAGAGGATGTGGGAGTATTTTGGGAGGGTAGTTTAACTGAATAAGTGACACGGATAAACTTTCATATTTAAATAAAACGAAACTCTTTGAGAGACTGCGGTGGGCTAAAGTTAATACTTTAAGTTTAGTCAATTTCCGGATATAGACCCTATTTTGTAAGGAGGGCGATTACATATGTAGCTAACTATATAAGAAGGAAGCTTAATTCATTTTACAATGTTAACGAATGATTGTAAATAATGGGAAAGGTGGTTTTAAGTGCTTGTAAAACTGAAGAAGGAAGCTTTTATTAGCTGGATACACCAGCGCACGCTGTATACTTTTTTTAGTTTTATTTGAATATTATTTAGTCCAAGAGCATTAATTCCGTTTAGTCTTTAATAGTGCAATATTACGATTTAATAAATATTCCAATTCTCCCGATGTGCTTTACTGACTCATTTATGCATAGAAAATTCTTTAATAATAATAATGTGACAAAATTTTGATAGGTCATTCAGTTTTGAGCCCATAGAGTTCTGAATATTTTATACTGTTTGGTCTAGTCTAGAAATACGGTTTCAATAGGCGACGTCAATCTATGGCAAAGTGTGGACAGATGAGTACATAGTGATATTCATCACCGATATCGTCTTTATCACAAAGAGTGCACAGTCGCTGGTGGTGGGGGGTATTACAATATCTGCCTATTTCCACTGGTAAGCGATGATTGCTCAGCCTGAACTGGCACAGAGAGATGGCATCGGCTGATGGTAACTGTAGTTTCTCCATGTGCAATGATTGCTTAAATATTCGGTAATTTATGGTACCTGGAGAAAGCAAAAGATCTGACTGCCAGGTCTGCATGAATTGGTCTGTAGAGGTTTGTTTTAGGTACGTCTTCAACCAAGTCTGACCATCTATTACTTGTTGTCCGAGCCAAACGTAAGACAATCCAAGGTTATTCAGTGTTGAAGTGATGCACTCTAGCCAGTCTGATTTAACCTGCTGAAAGGAATATAGATAGTAGATTAGGTGGTATATTTGTGCTGAGATCTTGTGACTATCTTGCCGGATGAGATTTGACCAATACATCACAGTTAGAAACCTTGCCTCGAGATGCACTGGACTTTCATGCATGCCTCATTATTTCATTTGGAAAAAATAGGAGCACTGTAATTATAAAACAAATTACCAATTATTCTCATCTCAGGCATTTATAACATGGATAGATTCATAATTGATACACTAGGCTTGACACAGGTACCCGAGTACCCGTCCTATCCGAATCTCCTTGCAGGACTCGCGTCCTGAACTAGGGGTCCAGGTACCTGCCATATTGTGATTAAAAAAATGTACAAGTAACATTACATTTCACATGTTACGTGTTGACATTAATTTTGATTATTATCAATGAATATATACAGTATTCATGTTCTATCATTATTTGTGTCTTTCTAGTAAATTACCTCATTGAGACGCTGCGCCATTTTGACTTGTTCAGACTGAACCGAACCACACTGCAAAGCCTACCCAGACCCCCATAGGCAATGGGGTTTAAGGCATTTTCAGCCCGAAAAACGCCACAGTTAGTATACTGGTTAGAGCGGGATTCAAACCAGGGACCCCTGGATTCAAAGTCAAACGCTCTAACAACTATGCCAGCTGCCCCCTTATGTCTATAGTAATAAAATAATATTAAAATTATGGTTCTTACATTTCCCGAACATTGATTTATTTTGAATTTATGGTAGATGTCTATATAGTAATCTGAGACTCATTAGCTAATGAGAAAAATTAAACATGTCTTTAGAGCTAGAATGATGTCTAATTCGTTGGTAATATTTTATATTGGATAAGGACATATAATAGTTTGGTTTTTTGCATTATGTAACTTACATCTTGAAATATCAGCATTTCGGTTTTTTCGCCAATCTTATTTTCGTCAGCCATTTTGTAAATTATGTGAGTGGTGCAGCTGGTGCTGGTGATAAAGAATTGCTATATTAAAATAAAAACCGGCGTTACAGTTCCACGTAATTAGCATTCATGTAGTTTGATCTGTTACGAGTGAACTGCATATATGGAAGCGTATTAAAGATGTTTTTATGAACTGTCTTATCGTTTATTTTATATTGATGCACCATACGTTGCAACACAGACACTGCACAATAATGAAAAAACTCATGCGAGGACATATGATCGACACGCTATTGACAATAGCAAATATCCTAACATCTTCGACATTGTCAAAATGCGTCGGCCGCTTCCTATTGACAGCGTTCGCTTGTCATGCCCTCGATGTTTAAGTATTAATTTATATGTGTTGGTATACTTATACATAGGCGTCCTCTTTTCAGACACACTGTGTCGCTCGTTGTGGTAGCCGTGTCAGTCAGTTCAAATATAAGAAATGGAAGTGGTCTTCATAAGTACCTTTATGGCTCACTGCGGAAATATAGATCACAAAATTTCGAATGTTAGAACATTCTTCATCAGGTGAATGATCATTCACTGTCACGTTTCCATGGAGATTGTATTATGTATATAAAAACCTTTAAAACATGGCGGCCGCGGCGAGTTGCTCGAATTTTAAGGTACTCTCGAGGAACATTTATGCTGGCGAAACCAAGAATAATCTTCGTAACGGTAATTTTATCTAGTAAAGTAGGTAAAATTATTTACCTGAAATTACCTCCGGGCTGTCACTAGGATAGAAGGTCGCCTATGTTGACCTATCCTAGTGGTAGCCCGGGAGGTAATTTCGAGTGAGACTGGAGAGACACGCAGAAAATCGTATACCTCTGATGGGACTCGAACCCATGACGTCAAGCATAATGGACTATAAATTAATTGGCTGATTTTTGCGGTGTTTTCTTTATTAATATGCTGTTAATGGGAATAGCCAATGTTGTTGTTTAAATAGATGGAGAGAAATTCAAATAACTACATTTGCTACATCTTGTTGTGAACAGCCATTTATTTGACAGACTGCGCCAGCAGTTTAAAAATACTTTATAATATATGTCACACCATACATTTTTACTTTTATTTACCGTTATGTATTTGATTTGACAACAAAAAATCTCTTCCACTTCCAGGATATGGAATCTACAAATATGCCAACAAGTTTTTTCAGTATGAAGGAGAATGGATGAATGGCAAAAAGCACGGTAAAATTGGAGTAATACTTACGGTTAGGCAGATTAAATATTTCATATATGTATTTATGTGATAACTTGTTGGAGGAACGAAAGCTGAAAATACCCGCTTGTAGAGATTGTCTGTGAAGTAATACTAGTGAAAATAATATTGATATAAATAAGTTTACAGGTGATCTTTATTAGATAATCAGTAGCAAAAATAGTAAATTGATAAAGGATTTAATGCATCATATTTTATGAACTTATTAGCTCAAAAACTAAAAAAATTCGATGAATTTTGGCTAAATGTAATTTTCTTTAGGAATGAATCATAGCGATTGACTATTGCTGACCGTACCAAATATATTAGTAGGCTTTTCGGAAATGAAGGTAAAATCCTATCTTCAACTTATGAGATAAACATAGATTCTCAATAGTTCCCTGAGTATCGGGACTATGCTTCCCTGAAATACTTAATTCACCTACAGTTGAACAATCATTTTTAAATTTATAGTCAATAAATAGATTATACTTTCATACTTTTAACTTTAAGTTAAAAAACTTAAATTTATAGCTCGCAGAAAGCTCTTTACCAAAGATAGTACATATAACATTATAGGTCATAGAAAGCTGGTGATTGCAGATGGCACATGCTATGTTATACGTCATGGAAAGCTGGTGATTGCAGATGGCACATGCTATGTTATACGTCGTGGAAAGCTGGTGATTGCAGATGGCACATGCTATGTTATAGGTCATGGAAAACAGGTGATGGCAGATTGCACATGCTATGTTATAGGTCATGGAAAACTGGTGATGGCAGATGGCACATGCTATGTTAGATGTCATGGAAAGTTGGTGATGGCAGATTGCACATGCTATGTTATAGCTCATGGAAAGCTAGTGATGGCAGATGGCGCATGCTATGTTATAGGTCATGGAAAACTGGTGATGGCAGATGATGCATGCTATGTTATAGGTCATGGAAAATGGTGATGGCAGATGGTGCATGCTATGTTCGAGGTCATGGAAAGTTGGTGATGGCAGATGGCGCATGCTATGTTATAGCTCATGGAAAGCTGGTGATGGCAGATGGTACATGCTATGTTATAGGTCATGGAAAGCTAGTGATGGCAGATGGTACATGCTATGTTATAGGTCATGGAAAGCTAGTGATGGCAGATGGCACATGCTATGTTATAGGTCATGGAAAGCTAGTGATGGCAGATGGCACATACTACGAAGGGGAATTTTCTCATGGTGAGATAACGGGTCACGGCTTCAAGCGTTTCTCATCAGGACAGCATTACACCGGAGAGTTTATTGAGGGAGAGCCCCAGGGTCATGGAATCATGACCTATAGCAATGGCTTGGTTTATGAGGGATACCTTTACAAAAACCAGAAATCTGGTATGTAACAAATCTTTTTTGATAATGTTATGCAATTCAATTCAGCTACCTTACTTCTTATTTCTAAAGTCGATTCCATAGTTAAATTCTTCATTATGCCTCTTATTAATTACATATAAAAAAGCCATTCCGTAATAATTAATTCCATTTCGGATCTTATAGTTTTTCTATTAAATTTCATATTTAGTCATAAATTTTTGGTTAATTTTGACCCAAAATTACTTTTATTGAATCAACTATTGATGTATATACAACGTACACTGTGCTTGGTATGTTATCCCTTATTATTCATATTTCGTAAAATTATATCAATTCCTAGTTCTCAATAATGTCATTTTTTTTTAGTATTTTATGTGTATTCTACCTTGTTTTTCTGTTTTTTTTCCATTGCAAAAATTAAGTGTTTTACACAATATTAAATATATATCAGACTCTTGTCCAACTGTCTGCCACATTAAAACTAAATAAATAAATATAAGGAGTTAATTCCATTGCTGTAGGTATAGAGCAATACACAGAGGGCTACTTGTCTAGGTTTGTAACTTAAGGCCTTTCAAAACTATCCTATTTTGGTTAACACGATATGATTGAATATGGTTAGGCTCTAGGATCGAATCATAAGTCACACTACCATCAGCATTCTTAACACAGCCAGCCACATTGATCACAAGTATCGCTCTCATTTTTGTTCAGCTGTATTGTGTTTTCTCTAATGACTCTGTTAGATTCACCTTCTCAGGTATGTGATGCAGGTTATGGTATCCTGCGCGCCGCAAACAGCAGCATTTACGAGGGTTACTTTCACGCGGACAAACGACATGGCGACGGCTCTCAAATTTACGGGTGAATCCATATACAATATACATATCTTTACATAAATATGCAATATACGAGTGTGTTATATACATTATACCTCTGCTTTCTACTTTTTGTGCTTATGCTATATACATGTTGATTTTATGCAATATACAAATGACATATTAACTTAAATGGCATCATAAAGACTGTGAAACCCAATGTGTTAAACACCTCCGAAGACACACAAAAATCTGTGTTTTTAACTTAGTTGGGGTATCGTGCCAGACAAGACAGATGTAATTCATTGATTATCTCCCTTATTCGTATATTTCTCTATTCTTCATGAACCACTATGACTACCTCCTGTCAATCTTTGATTTTAGTTCATTCACGGCTATTAATAACTATGATTACATTGTTTATTCAAGTCTTATTTCGACATTATTGACCATTCTCCCACAACAACAATATCATTGTCATTATTTGTCAGCAACGGTGACCGCTACGACGGTGAGTGGGTGTCAGACCACCGCCACGGACATGGTGAAATGATTTTTAATGATGGATCCATCTACAAGGTACAGCATTAACCTCTCCTCTTGATTTCATCAAATGTTATAGGCACATTGACTTTTTGGAACATCTATATGTTTTTTTAAAAAGGGTAGAGGCAAGGTTTTGTTACTACTTTATAATTAGAATGTCAGTCGCATGTACAACATTGCCTATTTATATTCCTGAGATATTTCTTTATAATAACCCAATCAAGCACACAAATTACTCATCTTCTATTGTAGAAGGCACGGGAAAAAATCCCTGGTTTATGCTGCTCCGAACTCGCAACCTCTCGCATGAAAGGCGGCACTTCTAACCAGTGCATTGGCACTCATGAATAGCACTTTTTCAAATTGTCAATTAGAAGGTCTCCCTCAAATATTTCTCGTTTGAAACTTATTGCTTTCACCTTCAAATTCACATACGAGTAATGTTATTTTTTGCTATGTTTTTAGTTATTTGGTGATTGTAACCAGGGGCAACAATACCTCTGGACCACAAAGTAATGAATTCTGTAAGAGCATGTTATGTTTGCGAATAAAAATGCATTTATCATAACACATCAGTAGAAGTGATCCAGCAATTAAAACATGGCCTTAATAAAAATGCATTTCTCATAACACATTTGTACGAGTGATGCAGTAATTAAAACATGGCCTTTAATTCAAGAGATGGCGAGATTTCGAATCCACACAGACCTGGGATTTTACCCACACCTCCCACGACAGGAAATGAGCAAGTTTTTTGTGTTAGAAAATTGAGAAAGATTTGTCGTGAAGTGGGTTTTTGTAAAAGTTCTCGAGGCCAGAAGGATTAAGGATGAGGATTATGCAAGTGCGACTGACATTCACTACCATTAATAAAACAGCATAATAACCTTGTACCTTCATTTTTTAAAACTTTGACTGTAATACAGTTGACTTTTATTTGCATTATCAATTTTTTTACTCGAATTCAATAGTCAGTTATTTTGTGCAGATTTCTTGAGAGATATATCATTTTTGTGAATTTATTTTGTTCGTTTTAACGCATGTATAAACACGTCTTTTCTGCGTGCTAGGGTCAGTTCAGGCTGGACACGATGAGTGGACTCGGCACGATGACCCACGCTTCAGGGGTCGTGTACGAGGGTCTCTGGGTCAACAATCGCCCGAGGTTTCAGCCAGTCAAACTCAACATTATTACTGACCCTAATAAACCCCTTGAGATTACACAAGGAGACAGCTTTCAGGTCAAGGTCGAGTGTTTGGACTCTGAAGGAAATGTTGTTGAGCGTAAGTGGGGATTTTTTCTTTAAAAATGTGTAATATGAGAGGCCATATTGCTCTCAACACATCTGGAAAAAAAGGGTAACATTTTCTGAGACCAATGAATTTTTTGAGACCTCACCTTTCACTTATTTACTTTCATTAGTAACAGCACATATAAGTGTACAGACCTTGTGTTTCCAGTTACAAGTAGGCCTTGCTATTTATTAATTCTTTTATATAGAGGCCAACGGACTTTGTACATAGCCAATTAGTTAGTCCATTTGAAACCCTTTTTAAACAATGAAATGAAATTTATTTGTTTAAAGTGTACTTATTAGCGGAGCTGTCAAACACACTACATGCTCTAAGACTATAGAGTAATTACCTAAATTATATAAAATTAACACCTAACAGTATACAGGTAATACAGATCGTTATTAGATACAACTATGTACATTTACAGTGAGTATGGGATAGATAACAATCTTGAATAAAACAGTGTAAAGTAGTACAAATATCGAAAAAGAAATCCTATGAATTTTTAGAAATAATAACAATAATATTCATGTATGCATCATCAAATGCAAGTTTATGTTATTCTCATGGAGATGCATCGAAACTTTTATGTAATCAAAAAAAATTGCAAGAGCGTTTTTGGAATCCTTCGCCAAATATTTTTCATATGGTTGAAAATGGATAAAAAATTACAGTTAGGTCTGGATCAAGGATAACAGTAAAATGCTAATAAATGATGATAACCTAAAAATATGGATCAACAATATCCAATATGAACTAAAGATAACTGTAAAATGCACAAAAAATAACGGTAAAATTTTGATTAAAGATAACACCAAAATATAGATTAGAGATAACTACTAATTATTTTTATATGTGATGAATTACATTTTCCATCACCTTTTACCACCTAATTTCAGTGTATATTACGAGTGGTCAATTTTTTGATTAAGTTTATATTTTTTATATGTAAAAACTTATCTGTTTGCAGCTATCGATGTAAAAATCAGCATGATTAACCCAAAAATATCCAAGAGTTCGAAGAATACGGTCTTAATCACGCTAAAATAGTTTACGCAAGGTGGTCTCTCCTGTGAACCACTATTAAATCTCCTACACAATGCTTCCCCCGCCACTTCAGTTGATCAAGGGCGACAACTCAAGCTGACAGCAGGGTTCAGGAATACCCCACCCCAATTATCTGATGCGAGCCTCGCCTCATCTCGTACAAGCGTGAGACTGTCGGATGCCAAGGTCATAGCGAATGGAATTGAAACACCGTTGTAAGTGAAACTATATGGAATTGAAACACCATTGTAAGTGAAACTAAATGGAATTGAAACACCTTTGTAAGTGAAACTAAATGGAATTGAAACACCATTGTAAGTGAAACTAAATGGAATTGAAACACTGTAGAAATTGAAACTAAATGTAATTCAAACACCATTACAAATGAAACTAAATGGGCGTGAAACACTGTTTTAAGTGAAACTAAATGGGATTGAAACACAATTGAAATTGAAACTGAATGGGATTGAAACACAATTGAAATTGAAACTGAATGGGATTGAAACTCCGTTGTAAGTGAAACTAAATGGAACTGATACACCTTTCCATTGTAATAATAATATGTTATTTGTATTCCACCAAGATCCACTATCAGCTAAGTGCTCAATGGCGGTGTTACACAGTACAACATTGTAAGTGAAACCAAATGAGATTGAAACACCATTGTCAGTGGAGCTAAATGGGATTGAAACACCGTTGTCAGTGAAGCTAAATGGGATTGAAACACCGTTGTCAGTGAAGCTAAATGGGATTGAAACACCTTTGTCAGAGAAGCTAAATAGGATTGAAACACCGTTGTCAGTGGAGCTAAATGGGATTGAAACACCGTTGTCAGTGAAGCTAAATGGGATTGAAACACCGTTGTAAGTGAAGCTAAATGGGATTGAAACACCATTTTCAGTGGAGCTAAATGGGCTTGAAAGACCGTTGTCAGTGAAGCTAAATGGGATTGAAACACCGTTGTCAGTGTAGCTAAATGGGATTGAAACACCGTTGTCAGTGAAGCTAAATGGGATTGAAACACCGTTGTCAGTGAATCTAATTTACAAGCTTTTCACATATTTTGTATTATTGTGGACTTTCTCTAGTTTTATAGTTAATACAGCATTATGTCGAAACATTCAAGATGTTATAATTATCTGAGAGCTACAGCTACTGCTATAACAACATGAAACAATATTCCTCCGAATAAGTACTCTTTAACAAAATTTTCCTGTTCCATTAATAAATTCCTTTTAACAGAATATTCCTGTTAATACAATTCCTCTTAATAGAATATTTCTGTTAATATAATTTCTCACTTGTCTATCATAACTTACAGCTGTTTTGAGAGTATTTCATCTTTTACTTATTTTCGCATATCTATCAGTCTATTTTTTGAATGTTCTCTTCAATATCGAGACGAGCGTCTTGAAGGCTCTTTGGTTTCCTGTGTACTAAGGACGCGTTATGTGTTTTGTTTCAGTGGTTACGCTGTCACTGAATATCCACTGAACGACTTTTGCGTGAAAGAAGCAG
>WURV02214542.1:0-10800 GCA_011762755.2 Epimenia babai
AAATATTGCAAAAGAAATTGGCAATATTCGGCAACAGGCTTCGGGATATTTCAACAAAGCTCTATTATTTTGGGAATTAGGTAAACCTATAAAAGCAAAGAAACTAATGCGTATTGCCCGTAACCTCAATATCCAAATGGGGATTAGTACGGCGGATGAGGATGAGATGTTAGCGAAATGGCGGGGGGAGATGGGGGATTAGGGGTTTGGTGGTGTGAGATTGTCCAAAGTTCAATTCCGGTAATTGGGCGCATCGCGATGCGCCCCTACATATGACACCATTGACTAGCATATATGTGTCAATTTCTTTCAGCGAGTTTCCAAAATATGAGATGTTGACATGGTTACGGAGGCGCAGAAGCACCTCGCTACAATTTTATATAAGTCGCTGGCGCAAGTGACCGTCCCCTATATTGTGTCCCCGTTGGTTATTAAATGTGGTATAGATGAGAGCTTGCCTTAATTAAGGTCACGTTTGTTTACTTTAATTTGGATGTGTGCTAGGGTGTTGAAGCATTACGAAATATTTCCTGCGTTGACGAGGGCATTTCTTCGCAACCTCGTATGATGGCAGGCTATTTTATTACTCTCCTATCTCTATACATATGCTAAAGGCGTGCTATTTACAATGAAGCAAACAAAGTATTATTTAATTTTTATGCTTATGCTACTTATCGGTTCATTGAGTTGGGGAACGGTATCCGCACAGGATGAGGATATCGATTTACCACAACTTTTTACCTCAGTAGACCGAATCGCATTTCGTTATCCTGCTGATTGGACACTGGTTGAAGATGATAATTTCGTCAGTGTTGGTAATGAAAACATTACGATTGAATTTTATACACCGGATTTATCTAACTCTGTTTTACAACTCAGTAATGATGATTTAGAAGCAAGCATTCCGCTTTTCCTGAATATTTTGGGTGAAACGACTGAAGATACACTTGAGACACGGATTGAACTTGATGATGAGACCTTCATCGGTGCGTTTGTGCTTGGTGAGGATAGCGCGCAATATGTGATGATTGCACGTAGCCTCCTGATGGAAGACCCTGGATTGATTTTTATCCGCGTTCGGGGTGAGGCTATTGATTTATTAGGTAATCGAGACTTGTTTTTGGCGATTATTGACACCTTCGGTACTTTGGTTGCGCCAGACAATTTAACAGTGCGTCCACCCGATAGTGATTCATCTGATGACGCGCCTGTGGAGGTTGCTCCATGTTTTGTGCGCGCGATTGAAGATGGTGGTACATCGATTCATGTGGGACCGGGTAATAATCGTTCGGTCATCCGTTTTCTTGAAGCAGATCGTGATTTTGAGGTACTTGGCACTGCAATAGCAGATGACGGGTCAATCTGGTGGCGTTTGGATAAAACTGAAGCTGCGCCTTCGCAAAGTGCCCAAGTCAATGAAACGTGGGTAGCAGATCGTGAAGTTATCCAATCTGGTGGATGTGACAGTGTGAATACGGTTGCGGCACCGCCTATTATTCCAATTCGTTCAACGGGATCCACTCCTGCAACTGATATATTGCCTGAGCCTGACCCTGATTCAACTGAGCCATTTGTTAATTTCTATGCGAATCCTTCTAGTATTCCAGAAGGCGCGTGTGCTGATCTGTTCTGGGACGCGCGTAATATTAGCGAAGTTCGCTTTCAAAATAATACAGTTTCACCGCAAAGTTTCGCGACTGTGTGCCCTACAGAAACGACAACGTATACTTTGCAGGTGATTCCAAATTCTGGTTCAGACATCATACGTACGACAACGGTTACTGTAACAACCGGCGATACACTTGTCTGTACTTATGAGGATATCCCATATTTCGTCACGAGTTCTATTGAACCTAATGGGTTTGAGTATTTTTACATCTACATTGATCCCTGCCAGACACCTACGACAATTTTCGTTGAAATGTACAGTGCCGAATTTGATACATACATTGATGTCTACGTAGACAACGTCTATTATGGAAGTGACGACGATAGCGGTGGCAATTTGAATGCCTATTTAGAGGTCTTTCTTCCGTATGGTACATCGTTGGTTTCAATCACAGCGCAAGGTTATGGTGGCGCAAGCGGTACATTTGATATCGTTGCAGATCGTATTCCATAAGCCAATTTCATATTGATGCTATGCGAGATAAATTGAAACGAGGGAAATAATATACCCTCATTATCATAAGTCCCTCTCCGGTAGGAAAGGGACTTTTCGTTCTCGCCCCTAGCGAGGCGTTCGGGAGATGATATTTAACATATATTCTTTATGTTAGTGATTGCATGACTCAAATATTACTCTGTTATGCCCTGTTTAACAGGGCATTTTCCCCTTACGACAGCCCCTAGAATCGCTGTTTTGTAAGCAATTTCCTGCTCGACTCGTCTGTTAATCGTGTATTGTAACTATTTGAGATTGTGAAGGTTGGTTGATGGCTGAGAAGCGATTATTGATTTCGTATGCACACCCTGATGATGAGAGTTTTGGGCTGGGTGGTTTGATTGCCAAGTACGTCAAGGCGGGCATTCAGGTGGATTTGATTTGTGCGACCAATGGCGACGTGGGGACGATTGATCCTGAGTTGTTAGAGCGCTATGCCTCTCATGCCGAGTTGCGCTTGTCTGAGTTGGATTGTGCGTCTGCCTTGTTGGGACTGACGAACGTCGTCAAGCTCAATTACAAGGATAGTGGCATGATGGGCAGTGAGTTTAACCAAGACCCCGATTGCCTATGGGCGAGTTATGCGCGTGAGCCGGAGACGGTGACTCGGCGTGTGGTTGAGGTATTGCGTGAGTTGCGCCCGCAGGTGGTGATTACCTTTAACAAGTACGGTGGCTACGGACATCCTGATCACATCGCGATTCAGCAGGCGACGGTTGAGGCGTTTAAGCTGGTCGATGATCCTGATTATGTGACAGACGGCTTACCTGCGTATCAGCCCCAGAAGTTGTATTATAGTAGTATTCCAGCGTGGGCGATTCGGCTTGGAATTCTTATGTCGCGTTTGCGTGGGCAGAATCCGCGTGCCTTAGGGCGTAACAAGGACATTGATATTGTCAAAATTTTGGACAATGTTGAGCCTGTGCATGTGAAGGTCAATGTGACAGATTACATGGATGATTGGGCGGATGCGAGTGCGTGCCACAAGAGCCAAGGTGGTGGCGGGCGGTCTAGCATATTCCCGATGTGGTTACGGCGACTCTTGGGCGTTAAACAGGGTTTTACCCGTGTGTATCCTGCTCCTGTAGTTGATGAGATTGACGAAGATGATTTGTTTGATAATGTGACGGTTGATGAGGCTGTATTAGAACCGATGCTATGAGTGATGAGACTGAAGGAACCTCACGGATTGATCGTTTATTAGATGCGATTGAGTTGATTGAATCGGATCGTCGTGATTCGGCGTGTGATGTGTTGCGTCAATTGATTCGTGAGGATGGTGATTTTGAGGATGCGTGGTTATGGATGAGTGTGGCTGTGGATTCACTTGACCAGAGTACCTTGTGTCTTGATAATGTGCTTCGAATTAACCCTAGTAATCTTCATGCGGCGGGTGCGCTGTATCGTCTTCGTGAGTCTGAGATGTTGATGGAACACAAGCGTGCGAGTTTGCGGATGTGGCGTGATTTGTCGTTTTCGATGTTATGGTTTTTGATTATTTTCTTATCGTTTGCTGTGATGTTTGCGTACGCCTAGGACTTGGTTGCCATTTCAGGTTAGATTGTGCTTGAAATATCGAAATTGTTTAGCCATCAGTCCTTATGGCTATGGGGTGACGAGTGGGGCGTAATTCTGCGCGACGATGGCTTGACCTTCTGGGCTTTGAATCCAGCCAATGAAGGTGCGGTAATTGTGTGTCGGTTCTTGTAATCCCACGATGTAAATGGTTGACCGCAAGGGGTATAGATTCGTTGTAATTGCTTCTTGTTCGGCGGGCATTCCGTTTATCCTCAATAGATTCACTTGATCTGCAAGTGACATATTCAACAATAAACTTAATGAAACATACCCGATGCTGTTAGGTGTATTTATCACGCTTTGTAGCATTGTATCGCTTGATGATGCGACGATTGCATTGGGTGTTGTGGGGCGAGTTCCCATAACGAGGCGTTCAAATTCGGCGCGAGTACCAGAGCCATTTTCTCTGCTGATGACGATGATGTCGTTATTGTTAGTATCATCAAAGTTACTCCATGTGAGGATGCGTCCATTGAATATGTCGCGGAGTTGATTGACTGTAATATCGGCGATGTTGACATTGGTATTGGTGATGATTGCGATGCCATCTTGACCGATTGGCGCGCCCCAAAGTGGACTATCTGCGGGAAGGTGATTGGTGAGGAAGTAGGGGGTGTCTTCTGCGGTGAGTTGATTGAAGTTGTTCTGGTAATTACTTGTTTGATTCTCGAAGGTGATAAAGGGTTGTGCTTCGGTATAGGCGGTGTTGAGATCAAGTGCGAGGCGCGAGGTGGCTGTCGTGGCGTATAAGCGGAGGGTTTCTGCTGGAAGGGTTGGTGTTGAGGCAGGGGTAACACTCCCCATACAACTCGTTCCAACGATGGTGGTTGTAAGGGCAACGATAGCAAGGGTTTGTTTCGTAGAACGCATCAATCTTTAAGCCGTTTGTAGATACCGTGTAAGAAAAGACTTTGCATATGTTTCTAAGCGACCTTCGATAATCGCTTCTCTCATACGCTCCATATGCTGGATTAGGAAACGGATGTTGTGCAAACTTAATAGGTAATGCCCGAGTAATTCTTTTGAGTGAACGAGGTGGCGTAAATATGCCATTTCGAAATTCTGACAACAGTAACAATCGCAGTCTGCATCTAATGGGCTATTATCCCGTTTATACATTTGTTTACGTACATTGATTCTACCTACAGATGTTAGGGCTGCGCCATGACGTGCAAGACGTGTTGGAATAACACAGTCAAATATGTCAATGCCTCGTGTGACAGCTTGTACGAGATCATCAGGGTCACCAACACCCATGAGATAACGGGGTTTTTCTGTGGTTATATGAGGAAGAGTAACATCGAGGGTGTCATACATTTGTTGCTTGGTCTCGCCAACCGCTAATCCACCGATGGCGTAACCTGGGAAATCAAGGGATTGTAAGAAATTTGCTGATTTTTCTCGTAAATCGGGGTATATTCCACCTTGGACAATGCCAAAGAGTGCTTGTGTGCTGTCGTCTGGATGTGCTTCACGGCAACGTCGCGCCCAATTATGGGTACGCTCGACTGCTTTTTCAACGATTGCGCGGTCAGTTGGTTCTGGGCATTCATCAAAACACATGATGATGTCTGCGCCGATATTTTCTTGGATTTGCATGACTCGTTCGGGGGTAAAGCGTAATTTTGAGCCATCGAGATGACTGCGGAATGTTACACCGTCATCGTCGATTTTATTCATGTCTGTGAGGCTAAAAACCTGAAATCCGCCAGAATCGGTGAGAATAGGTCCGTCCCAGTTCATGAAATGATGGAGACCACCCATATCCCGAATAAGTTCATCGGTAGGGCGAATGTGTAAGTGATAGGTGTTTGCTAGAATAAGTGATGCACCTAGGTCAACTAGATCACGGGGGGGGACTGCTTTTACGGTCGCTACTGTTCCAACAGGGCAGAACACAGGTGTTGGAATTGATCCGTGTGGTGTATGCAAAACACCGGCTCGTGCTGAACCGTCGGTTGCAAGGAGTTCGAATTCAAATGCCATTTAGGTGGAATCCATTCTTTGCCCAATCTGACGCTGTATTATATCACGGACTTGATAATTCGCTGTAGATATTATTTTTATGCTTATTGCTTGCTCGTAACTTTCTAAACCGTGTTTTTATGGGTATAGTCATGGTGTTTTAGATTGTTATGTTCAAATTGATAAAGAGCAACAGTTTCACAAGGATGCTATACTTTTATCATGATTAGTTTATATGAAATTTTAGAAGCCTCTAATGGGCAATTATTTGGTGAACCCGCCGCGCAAATCTTTAGTGATTTCTGTGTGGACGCGGATAAACCCGCGCAAAACACTTTATTCGTTACTTTGCGTAATGATCATGGTGATTCGCATATCTATATAAAGGAAGCTATTGAAAATGGTGCTTCTGGCATATTGTGTACGCGACCGCCTGAATGTGATACGCAGGGTGTTTCTGTTGTTATCGTGCGGAATACGGTTGAAGCGTTACTGGCATGGTCACAATATGTTTTGCGCAAGACAGGCGTAACCGTTATCGGTGTCGCTGGCTCGAGTGGTAAATCCCTAACTGTGGATGCTATTGGGCGGGTATTGGGTGCGCGTTATCCGGTTCATGCGGAAATGCGTGAGAGTGATGGTCGCTTGAGCATTCCCTTGGCGTTAGCTAATTTCAATGCGAGTCATAAGTTTGTTGTTTTGAAACTTGGGACGACACAAGAAGGCGAAATGGCGCGGGTTATACAATCTGTGAATCCGACAGTTGGTGTGGTTACGCATATTAGTGAATATAGTGATTCTTATTTCGCATCCTCCGAACAGTTAGCTGAAGAGAATAAAGCCCTTGTTGACAGTTTGCCGGACGATGCTTTGGCTGTGCTGAATTATGACGATGATCTTGTGCGTAATATGGCAAACGGGTTGAAGGCATCTGTTAAAACAATCGGATTAGACAGTTTTGGTGCAGATATGATGGCGTTCAATGTGCAAGTGGCATTAGAAGGCACTCAGTTCGATATTCGTCAGGCGGATAATCGTAATGTAGGGGAGTGGATTCCTTTATTAGGAAAACATAATCTATACGCGGTGTTAGCGGCGTTGACGGTAGGGCTTCATTATGATGTGCCATTGGATGTAGGGTTAAATGCGCTGAAAGAACTATCACCATTGGCGGGGCGTATGAATCCACTCATTGGGATTAATGATAGTTTGGTGGTTGATGATACGAATAATGCAGATATTCAATCTACGATGTCTTCGCTTGCATGGTTATCTGAAGTTAAAGAAGATAAAGGACGGACTTTCTTTGTCTTAGGTGATATTGGGGCGAGTAGTTCACGGTCACGGCTTGGATATCGCCATATTGGGCAACGTGTGTCTGATGTGGCGGATGTGTTTATTGCACAGGGTATGGAAGTTGCACAGGCGGCGCGTGCATCGTTGGATCAAGGGATGCAACCGCAAAATATCCATATCACGTATAGCGCACAGGATAGTATTGCGCTTATTAAACAATATAACTTGACTGCCGATGATATTGTTGTGCTTAAAGGTGGTATTCATGCGCGGATTGAGCAGGTCACTGAGGCATTGCTTAAAGATGATGCTGATTCTGATAAGTTACCGCGTCGGCAATTGATATCACATGCTTCGACGCAATTTCAATCGACGCGCCCAAGTTGGGTTGAGGTTGATCTTAATGCTGTTGCGAATAATGTGACACGACTTAAGGATATTGTTGGACAGGATGTCGCTGTGATGGCAGTGGTCAAGTCTGATGCTTATGGGCATGGTGCTGTTGCTGTTAGCCGGACAGCATTAATGAACGGGGCGGAATATCTGGGTGTGTCGTCTATTCAAGAAGCCTTTGAATTGCGTGATGCAGGTATATTAGCACCAATACTGGTGATGAGTTACACGCCAACTTATTTGGTTCGGCAGGCTATTCAACAGAATATTACGTTGACTTTATATGATTTGGAGCTGGCGCGCGCCTATGAACGTATTGCCCGCGAAGTTAATGATAAGTTGACTGTTCATATTAAAGTGGATAGTGGTATGGGGCGTTTAGGTATATTAACTGAGGATACAGTTTCTCTTTTTAGGCATCTCACTGCATTACAAAATTTGGTTATTGAGGGGATTTATACGCATTTCTCAATGGCTGATGAGGATTCTGATTATACGGCAGAGCAGATGAAAGCCTTTAAGTCTGTTGTGCGTCCTTTAGAAGCGACGACAGGGCGACGGTTTAAATTTGTACATGCTTGTAATAGTGCGGGAGCGATTGCGCATCACGATTCACATTTCAATATGGTGCGCCCTGGGTTGGCATTATATGGTTTGCACCCGTCAGAGCATGTGTCATTGCCTGATGGATTCCAGTCAGCTTTATCGTGGAAAACGAATGTTGCGCAGGTGAAAACATTGCCATCAGGTCATCCTGTTGGATATGGTAATACTTATAAGACTAAGGGCGAAGAGACTGTAGCTGTTATACCTGTTGGGTATACGGATGGGCTTCGTCGTGGACCGATAGCGTGGACGGATGTGTTGGTTCATGGGATTCGTGCGCCGATTGTTGGGCGAGTGAGTATGGAAAAGACAGTGATTAATGTGAGCCATATTCAAGGCGTTTCGATTGGTGATGAAGTTGTTTTAATTGGTTATCAGGGTGATCAGCATATTTCTGTTGAGGACGCGGCTCAGTATATCGGTACTAATAATTATGAGGTTGTGACAAGTATTTTGCCTCGCGTTCCGCGCAAATAAACTAAAAGCCTCTGGTATAAATATGAATCAGGTATTGACCAGAGGCTCAGCTTAATTTTATGAGTCGAGATGTGCGCGTAATGTTTGCGTGATTGTGATTGGACTCAACCCCCAAGAGAATATTTGAATGAGATTGCCTTCAGGGTCGATTAGGAATTTACTGGTTGTATGATCGACATTGTAAAATCCGGCTGATGTTTCCGGTTGTGCTTCATAGCTGAGGTTATAATCTTCTGCGATGCGCTCTAATTCTTCGTGATTACCACTTAATACCACAATAGATTCATCATAACGTGAGACATAGTTGGTCAATAATTCGGGGGTATCTCGCTCGGGATCAACACTAATCATCATGAATGTGACTTGATCTGAATCTTCGCCAAGACTCTCTATGACATTTGTATAATCGAGCATAGCGGATGGGCAGAAATCTGGGCAATTGGTGTAACCGAAGTAGAGTAAAATGTATTGTCCAGCAAACTCACTCAGGCTAATATCTTCTCCGTTACTGGCGGTGAAAGTGAAGTTTTGTAGGCTGCGTGGTGGGTTAATATCTCGTATTCCATCAACAGCATCATCTTCTATTATTTGGTTTACTGTTGTGTCATCGTCGCTTGTTTCATCCCCATCTTGACTGACAAACAACGCCAACCCTAAACCAATTAAGACGATAATTCCGATTACCCCAAATGCGATTAGCGCGCTAGATGGTGAATTTGTTTGTTGGTTTTCTGACATTCAATTTACTCGCCACTTTTTTCGATAATTTCTATCTATTTTAAATGACGACGAGCGCAATAACCATCTCTTCACCTGAGTTTCCGATGAGTGTTATAGGTATTGCTTGACCTTGTAGGAAACATTGATTAGGTGAAACTGTGAATCTGAGAATAGTTGATTCATCGTTAGTGATAAGGGGGGTATTTGACAGATCAATGATGGTTTCTTCGGTTAATTGATTATTCGTTAACGCAATTTCATTGACTGAGAAATATGTGCTTTGTACGTCAATAAGTGTAAATGAGGTGTTGCGTTCAGTAGTAATTAAAAGATAGACAGTAAGTTCAGAAAATGTTTCATCTTCTGTGCATGTATCATCACTTGATTCTGTAATGGCTGGAATAGAACCGTTAATGTAGATGTCGGAATTATTTTGTGGTGTTTCGTTCAGTATAGGAATGCCGATTCTGTGGCTGAAGAAGTTATCGGTTGCATCTATTGCATCAGGGGATACTGCGAATCTGATATTTACTACAAAGGCATCGCCTATGATAAGTGGACTAGTTAAGTTGTTTAGCACGATAACTAACCCATTTGGCTCAAGGGTGATTGTTTGCTCACTTTCAATTGTGAGATAATTTTCTATTGAACGTGTTTGCGTGTTATTGTTATCATCGATAAACGTTTCATAGATTTCAACAGATTCTGCGATATTTGTTTCAAGATTAATGATGCTAGCAGGATCACTACCTAGGTTTTGAAAGGTCATAAAAACAGTAGTTGAGCCGTAATTTTCCATATTGCTTGTATCTGGATTGGTAGGAAATGCCCATATATTGGTTATTCTTATTTCAGGAATAGTATCGGCTTGAATGGTGTTTGCTAATGCCAATATGGGCATAATAATTATGACGCTTAGCATCATGATCTGCTTTTTCATTATCTCTCTCCATGATAATATCCTTGCTATCGTAACGGTATAAACACAAAAAAAGTTCCCAGTTTTTACTGTTTTAGTCTTGTGCTGTGGTATACTCGGCGACATTCATTGGCAATATATAGTTATAAAGACACACAAATAAATTTTGCAGAGTTTATGTTGTTTTGACGAATATTAATCCACTTAACATACTTATATGGCGTAAATTTCACGTTATTAAAAATGACATTTATTTTTGGAATAATTCATTTAGCTTAATAACGAAATTGAGGGAAAAATGCGGAATTTCCAGACAATTGATCAAGTAAATATAGATACTGAGACTGGTATCATTTATCTTTCTGCTGAGAATGATATTGGTATGAATCCACAAGTATCAATGAGGCGTGAGGGGAGTTATGTTGCTATCTCGGCAAGTTATGGACCTATTGAAATTGCATTACGCCCACGTTATTCTGAAATTGCACGCGCTTTATCTCGTTTACGCCCTGTTAAAGGATTAAAGACTACACGACAAGTTGGCACTGGGCAGGCTTATCTGGGATTGGGATTGCAAGAAGGTGGTGTCTTAGTTTTGCGTCCACATCCAAACATACTATCACCTCATTAATTAAATATACTCTTACATCTATGATCCAAACATACTATCACCTCAATAATT
>WURV02214553.1:0-10798 GCA_011762755.2 Epimenia babai
AAAATATGATGCATCTCGAATTTTATTCATATTTCGGCAAAACCATGTTAGACACCCTCAAACCGATGTCTATGGCCTCGATATACATATGTTTATGAAAAATTGAGGTAATTTACGACGTCGAGGCTACTTGCGTTGCACCTCATCCGACCCACCAGGTGCCGTCTCGCCAGCATTACCAACCAGACACGACATTACCCTAACCCGGTGGGTGCTGTCACGTCCAGCTGGCTTCTTTACATTCAACTCACGTTCCACCAACCGGCCATACCTGACCAGTGTCTGCATTAATCCGTCCCCGTCCCCGAGTCGATCTAGTTCCACAATCATCATCAGAGATCATTTTTAAGCAATCACAGACACCGATACGCGTCTCCGCTCTTTACCAATAATTATAGTAGAGTTCATATAGGGTTCATCATAAGTGTCGTTGAGACATTTTTTCCCCAAAACCGTACTAACTTAACATCTCTCTTGAGAGTTATGTATTTATCTGCAAGATCGACTATTTAAATCACCCGTTGCCGTCAAGACAAACCGTTTACGTAATGGTCCCGCGAGATCCCGCGAGACGATAGGCCAGAGACGTACTGCAAACGACCCAGCAGACGCCGGCTATCTTTAGGCCTTATCCATGGTCCGTTTCCTTTTGTCTTATTTCGATATATAACTAACCACGCAATTCTTTCCTTGATTCGATTTTTCTGTTTCACGTCGACATAATACGCTTCGTTTTTATAAGGGAACAACACGCTCTAGCAATATAAATTATTCATTATTGATTATCTTATTGAAGACGAATTCGACAAGGTTCGCTACGCATCCTGTATGAGTTACTGAGCATTGTTATGAAACAAAAATGAAACAAAATATATAAAACAATATGAAGAATAAAGTATACAAAACGAAACACGATTACTGATACTAAAATAACACATATTAATACAGAAAAAAATACCAAATTATTGTGAATAGAACCATAACTGGTTCAGTGCTGTTCGAGTGTTACATCAAAAATCGCGTTGAAGGTAGAATCGTTTTCCGTGTTTCACCGGGCGACATGCGTTACGATAAGACATTTTATCGTGCCTTGCTGATAATCGTGTCTCAAGACCCCGATAATCGTGCCGTGTTATTTCTGGTCAACTCTGTTGTTTTGTACATCGCTCGTCGTGCGATCCGCGCGGACGACGTGAGCCGTGGTGAGACTCGGTTGTTTCCACAATGATCTTTTCTTAAGCATATATGAGGGTAATCGCATTATCTACGTACATAAGCTTTATAATGAGCCAATGAGGCCAATGATACGCTAGAGCAGCTAAGAACGGGTCAGCACACAGACCGAGACAGAGGGACCTATTGTAGACTCAACGACGTCATCGTTATACGTAACAACTGATACTAAAAAAGAAACAACATAAATACAAACTCAATTGCAAATAACTATTGTTATCGGACTAAAAATTCCCTACCATGACAGACATATAAATAACAAAACATTCGTACATTTTTTTCTGAAAACCCAACGAATCTTAGTTTCAAACTTAGTTCGTACCTAACACTTGTCTTCAATCTTGAGAGCTTATGGCCTTTTTTACTATTTCACGATCATAAGCGCCGGTGGTTGATGAATGACATTTGCCGTGTTTTAGCTTGGTACTTCTTGTCGGTTGTCGGACTCTAATTTATCGTGGTAGGAATAATAGCGGTGTCATCAATCATTCACGTAACTCGGGAAGAGACCAGATATGATAGCTGCTCCCGAGGGACAGCTAATTTAATAAATTTATGACTCGATCAAAGTGGATTTATGGCTAGCGGTGCGACTGTCTGAAGGATTCCTCATAGCGCGCACGATTACAAACCATCGAGACTGCGGACGATCGGAGAGAAATATAACTCTACACAAGAGAGACACGCCACGGGCGAATATATGGAGTAAATTGGGGGTTAACGCGGGGTTTTCCGCAATGGATATGGCGTAAAAGCTGCTAATGGCGTAGAAATAATTGGTAAAACCCACGCTGGTTGCCTGCGCCTACCCGCTCACCAGGGTATTAGTCGATCACGTCCTGCTCGATTCTTTACATTAGGGCAGTACTTCTCGGTAATTCTTAATATCCATCTACAATTTTTGTAATGAACACTTGGATTAACGACTTCACGCGGGCATCGATCTTTATACGAGTTAATTGCGCATAAGATACAAGGTATAAAGTCAAAAATTTCTATGGATTATACGATATGTGATGCGAATATTTTCGTGAAATCGTAAGTAAAACTGATAAATTAATATTTCCTACTCAAAACTTCATAAGGATCAACCATCTAATATTAGTATAATATATGTATAATACATTATGGATACAAATATAATTGATTGGCTGGGGAGCCCGGGTTTTGTTGACGAGTGAAGAGTACATGTTTCACACGTTGACCACTCAAGGCTGTAGTAAGCCAAGCCCATACACGAGTACCAACATTTTACTGCACATTAGCTCAGTTTGTAAATTTGACATGAACTGTTCACACTGAATTTCTAACATTAGAACTAGTGTTTTAGTGGTTGTTTGCTGTACCAAAATCGTCGCAATTTGATGCCAGAGGATGTGAATAGAGGGATAGGCATGATGTAGGCTGGGATGTCCAAGCGACATGTGGCTCAGAAGTTTGGTGTGTCACAAAGTGCCATTTCCCGTGCTGGGAATCGCTATCAAGCCACTGGTACAGCTAACAGACGACGTGGTGCAGGACGCCAGAGGGCTACAACCCATGCACAGGACCATACATCACCCTCTCTGCTGTACGAAACTGCACCTCCACAGCTACAAGCTTGTGGAGAAACCTGAGAGATGCATAAGGAGTTAGTATATACACCCAAACCATCAGCAATAGGCTTCATGAATCAGAATTGACGGCTCGCCGACCAGCTATACTTACTCCACAGCACAGACAACATCGATATGACTGGTGTCGAGAACATGTCACCTGTACACAAGCCCAGTGTAGTACTGTAGTCGTCACAGTTTCGGTCTAGGCTTCAGTGATGGTCGTGTTCGAGTGTTGAGAAGGCCGATTGGGCGATAATCCGATGCTAAATTTGTTGAACACGACCAATATGGCGGCGGCTCTTTCGTGGTCTGGGGTGGCATCACTACCACGTGTCATACAGACCTCCATGCCATTGAAAATGGGACGCTAACTGGTGTCAGATACCGCGATGATATCCTCGACGTGTATGTAGGACTTTGTTTTGATGGATGACAATGCCCGTCCTCACCGTGCCATCATCATGAATGTGTACATGACAGAATCAACAGAATAGACTGGCCCGCTAGCTCACCTGATCTCAATTCCATTGAGCATGCATGGGACATGTAGGCTGCCATCTTTGCCCGCAATGATCAACCTGGCACGCTGCAACAGCTCAGAGATGCGGTATTGGAAACTTGAACCGATATCCTACAACAGAACCTGCGTCACCTAGTCGAAATCAAGCGCGGACGCTGTCAAGCAGTAAAAGACACTAGAGGAGGTCACACACGCTACTAATCCATGGTCTGTCCAAGAAAAACACAACGTTTTCTTGTTTCCTGCAATTTTTAGAATGTTTTATTTTTCTGACATTTTGTGTAAATACACATCTCGGATTTATATTAAAAATTTATTAATTTTTGCCTGAATTGATACACATACTGATGAAAGAGTTAGTACCATACCTTCATTATAGAAATATAGCACAAATTACAAGACATTTTGATCTATATAGATATACATACGAGTGATCCTCAAGAAGTTTTGATTAGTATATAGTAAGGTCGTACCTGCGTACCAAATATAGAACAAATATCTTTTTAGGTTTTTCAAATTAAAGCTGTTGCATACCAGCAGAAATTTGCAAAATTCAAAATGAAAAAAATAGCAATATGATTTTTCTACGTTCTAGTAGGCAGTATTGAGCATTCATTACTGCACTACAGCACATGCTCTGACCTTGCCTTGAGAATATTACTTAGAGGATGTAATTTCATTCCTCAATAAGAGCATTACCAAGGTCATTTATTGTATTTGATTGGTTAGGTCGGGCTCATATCTCTACCTGTTGTCTATCCTAAGCATGTTCAGTGTGATTCAAATCTAAAGATCATGTTGACCTAGGCATTTCCGCGATCCTCAACGTAACTCCGGGCTACACGGGCAATGTCTAGATGGGCATCATAGTCTGTCAGGATGATATTATCGCCTGCACGTTCTGCAATTGGTCTCACAAACTGATCTATAATCCCAGCACTACACCGGAGTTCAGTAACGGGAGTTTTCGGAACCAAACGGAGATCTGTACGTCCATGTGTGCTGATCTCTACCCACACTATCACGAAACCACCACGACACCATTTATGTTCCACCAGATTCGTGTCTGCAAATCCTTCTTTTGGCTTTCACCGCATACGAACACATCTGTCAAGTTGATCTACGTGAGCAATACCTCAACTCATCTATGAACAAATCTTGCTTGGGCTTTGCCCACTGGCCTAGAGTCCAGTGGAGCTTTTGTCTACGGAGTTCTGCGGGGATTTGACGATATGCGGTAAAAGCAGGTTTTCTCCCCTCATGCCAGCTGCATGGAGTCTGGTTCTACCTGTTGGGGTGAAAATAGTGACTTTAGTGGCATTTCACAGGTCTTCCTGAGTGTCGTTGCATGATCAGTTCGCTGTCGGATGCAGTCAACAGATATCTTATTTGAGTTGTAACTCGCTGCCGTCCACTAACACATTACTCGTTTACTAGTAACGATTCCGTGCTCTTGATGCCAAACTCATATTTTGAGATCTATCTTGAGAACGACCTGCCTCGAGCTAACTGAGTCACAATATTCCAGATAGTTATAGCCAACATAGGTACGGGACAACTTGGAACAAAGGTAACAAAAATATTACAAAACTATCTGCAAAATGACGACACCCTATTTGAGCCAATCTCCATACATCAAAACCACTTCGAGCCTGCTAAAAACTTTCGCTATCAATAGAACCGGGCAATATATATATCCTGCAAATCGTGTACATAAACAATTATACCAAAAATAATTAGCGATCCCTACCTGTAGTGGGAGACGCATATATGGGGCATTTATTCGGCGAATAAGATGTTGGGTCGTTTTACGTCGAAATGGTTGCTTTCGCGAATCCAGAAGACATTTTCCGGTGGATTGTTTACGCATTCTCTCGATGACATCAAACCACCTCCGTCAATACGCCATTTCAGCACATTTTATGCTTAGATCGGAAATTGTGGACCTGTGCTTTTCATTCATGATAACCAATGTCGCATTGTAGGTGGACATCATGAAATGTTACTTCAGTCGTGTAAGCATCAACACCCGTAGGCTTTGTAAAGTATAACTTATACCGTTGGGCATATCGTAAAATGTGAAATTTATACAGCCCTAGTTTAACCACGTAATCGATATTGGATGACAGTTGTATTGTCCTCCTCGGTCGATTCTAATACTAAACAGTACATTGTCTCCTATCAAAAAGTCACCAAGAGACACCAGGAACTGACATCCGAAACGCTCAGCCAATTACGACAGTGTACGTCTTATATAGACAAAGAAGGATTACGAAGCCAAAGCTTTAATTGGAATTTGCCGATTCTTTGCATTGCGTTGATAACAAGGAAATTGATATTGGGTGTTTTGTGGACAAGGCGTGACTGTTTCACTTCAGCCGCGTGTATTCGGATTTGAAGCTAACCACGTGGACCGCACTAAACCCCGTCGTGTCGAAACACCGTTGCCTAGATTAAACACGGGTCCGTCAATATTTTCTCGTACTTTTTAGGCCTATAAATTATTATATGTGGTGGTAAACAACAGCTGGGGTAAACAGGGCGATGGGTAATTTCGTCTATTGCGTAATAATTATTTTGTCTCAAAATGCTTGGCGAAGTCGAACTAAAACACGAATGTATGTCGACTACTTCGTCCGTTATTTACTTCGCCCCATGAGCGCAATGCTGCTGAGGTCAAGGTCGATGTTGCCAACGCAGTTATTGGTAGTGACAAAAATCTGCTAAAACTTGCTTAACTTTGTTCGCTGCTCTGGAGAAACGGTCGTAAGTAAAATGGAGAAGTCGAGATTTAAGTGCTTCATCATTTCTGATCTTGAATGACAGTCGCACTTACGGTATTACCGTCCTACAAGCCTACAACTCTTACAATAATCCACATAGCGGCAAACCAGTAATTTTATGTTCAAGTCGAGCAATCAAGATAATTTTTCTGACGCTGAAATCATGTTTGTGTTGATTCGAACTCGCAACCTCTTCAATTAACCACCAGGCTTTCAACTTTTGCACCACGAGCGCCCAAAAGTTGAGACGATCGTTTTTGGAGCTGCTATCTATTCAAAAACATCGGCTGAAACCGTACCGCGTCTTTCGTGATTAGGAAAATACAAACACACGATCACTACTAGAGGCAACATATTACGAATGAGATTTTTGGGTTGCCAAGCAACGGCAAACCGCGTTAAGGTCGGTTCCCATCAGCGATTGATAGAGACGAAATCGAATTTGAAGTTTTACTGGCGAATGTAGCTCCACTGAATCTAACGACGCGCGGTGCGTCGTCGCATAAAACGACCGTAATGGGATTAGGCGCAAGTCGCTTGCATGTTGTCGTTCCTAATGGATATCAAGTGATCTGGTCGGGCGTTTAGAGTCCACACAGCCCCGCTTCTCTCGCCCGTTCTCACACATGAGTTGTAGCCGCGAACACTACCTCGATTATTTATTAGTGGTATTCTAGAACAAATAGCGTAGGTGACTCTCAGCCGCACCAACAAATGTGCCTGAGCCTGACCTTCTAATGGTCCCGCCCCGGGTTGACTGATGTTCGTTATGACAGTTTTAATGTATACACGTGCACCCTAACCCTAACGACTCGCCAACCATATTACGGACACTTCGATCGTATTTATAGTAAATTTATTACGGCCCGATACACAGGAAAGTTGTCTAAAATGTTGAAAACATACTATATAAAGGATATTTTGCGTGGCATACAGTTCTGTGCAAATTTATTAGACCACTCTATATTTTTACTCAAATTATTCTTCTAATTAAATAAATGAATAACTAAAATTATTAGTATCATTTATTCATATCGCTATTTTGTATTGTTTTTACAAAGCGTGTAATTGTTGATATTTATCAAATATTGCCATAAAACATACAATTTGACGATGTCTTCATTTCTAATAAAATATGTGTAGCGATGAAATATGTGTGCAAAATAAATTTGCACAGGACTGTATATCTTTAATTCAAGATAAAAATGATGATTTAGAAGCGGTCGTTCGTGATGAACCAGAAAGCGACGTTCATTCTTTTATAAAACGCCCGAGGCGGATCAGAAAGGCTACTTGTTAGAAACAACCCAGACAGACCAAATTTATTCATACGGTGACTTGGCATTATGCTTATATTAATTGCATGTATCCATCACATATTCGTTTAGTCAGGACGTCGTTCGCACCGGGTACTTGTCTAAGGTATCACAGCCAATATGTTTTATGAGACAACGTGATCATATTCAATAAGAACGAAATCGTTGAGTATCGTCATCAACATGCGACTTCTCGTGTTACGAGTATTTGTCGTGGTAAATTACGTTTCTCTATTGTCTTCCTTTACACCGATGAGCCAAGGTGTCCATAAAAGCCATAAACCCATTATCGTCTGTTTATATTTTCCTATCCCAATAGATTATATCTTCGACATAACTGCATGGTAACGCGGACCTAAGAACCTGTTAATATTATATTATCATGCTTTTCCCCATAATTCGTAAATAAAGTTATACAATCACGATGTGGAAAAGTTAAAGATGTGCCGGGTTCGCAGGATCCTGTTAGCTGCCCCTTGTAATGACTAACGTATACAATACACATGGAAACGGAAGCGTATGTGAATGTTTTCGTTATTCTATCAACTGTTAGCTTTACTTTTCGTATTGCACGACAAGGTTACCGTGGCAACCAAAATTTCGAATTTCAACAATAGGTTTATATATTATCGTGACACGACTGGAGAGAGGCGACATTTTCTAACGTTATGAAGAATATGAAGAATACGTCCGAATACTGTTAGACTACATGTGAGGAGATGAACTAGAAATCTACCAAAAATATGGACGGACCACGGTCACTTAGAGAGGGGATTGGATACGTAATGAGGAAAATATGAAGGGCTGGAAAGCTGCTAAACCTGGCAACATCACGATTGAGATGATCAATGTACCCTGGGGTGGAAATATTGAATTCCATCATAAACAAAATGAATATGATCCTGGTGTGATACCGGTAAACCCTATCTCTATTAATTCTCATCACATTGCCAAAAAAATCCGGGGGGCAATAGAAGCGGTGTGCATCATACGATGTCTCATGAGCCACGTCAAGAAAATTGATGCTGGAGATCTTCAAGAACAGAAAGCGCAGGAAGTTTTAGATGTGCAGTGCGGTTTTATGGAAGGAAAGGAGAAAAAACAATGCCATCGTCATCCTATGAAATTTGATAGGAAGGAGTAACTAGGTGTAAAAATATATCTACCTTTGTTTCATTACTCCAATGCCTTGGACAAAGTACATGACAAAATCTTCACAATCCTGAAGAAATTGACTTGGACAGAAAGACATTGCGACGTATAAGAAACCTCTAGTGGAGCAACCCACTGCAGCGCGTGTAAACAGTGAATTGAGTAAAAAAAGAGAGGTCTACCTCAAGGTTGTGTACTGCTACCGGATTTGTTTTCTCTGTAAGTACAGCAATGTCATCTTGCGTGAAATAGAACATCTATAACATTTATATATAAATTATTAATTATAATTATTACTATTACTATCGGTGTCATGACTTTACAATCATTAACAGTCAAAAATCATCGTATTACAGATACCAATGGAGGTGACACCGCCATTGTCTACCATACCAACTTGAGAGGTAAACCAATCATCCCGAAATAACCGATATCAGATCTTTTGAATTTTCCGGAATCAGCTTAACATCAAATTCTCACATCCACATAATCAACATTTGCCGACCACCCAGCCTCTCTATTTATAATTTCATCACGGACCTCGAAACTCCCCTCTCTATTCGTACTGCTCACGCCAACGTTTTTTGTTGTTGGTGACATCAACATCCATCTCGATCAAGTCAACAAACCTGATGCTAAAAAGTTCATCGTGCTTGCGTATCAATTCGGTCTTGCCTTACCCATAAATGAGCCAGCGCACATCAGTGGACATACTCTCGACATTGTCGCAGCATGCACTGTCATCAGTAATCTTGCTATCTCACCATTATCTCTGATCATCATATTATCCAGTTTGATGTTATAGCTAATGTTGACATATGTAATCGGTCTTTTGACACATACTATAGGAAAATTACATCAATAGACATTTATTCCTCTAACAATGACCTATCTGCAGCTATTCCTTCCACCGATGAGCCACATGACTTAGACACTCTTGTATCATCTCTTAATGACGCTCTCAACTCTAAACTTGACAAGCACGTCCCGGAAATCATTTCAAAAGAAAAGCCTCAGCAAACTCAACCCTGAATGAATCAGCAAAGTCTCACAGCCAGAGAAGCCAGGCGCAAAGCAAAATAAGCATGTCTAAAGAATCCATCTGATACTCTCAAGAAAGCTTCGCGAGTTGCATCCAATCGTGCCACTGTCCTTATTCAATCTGCCAAGAGATGTTTTTTATCAACAATCAAACCGTCAGTGCTTCTTCCTCTCAACGAGGGCTATTCAAAATTTTCAGCAGGCTCCCCTCTAGCTAAGATAGTTCACAAACCCTACCAACTAATATACCACCTCAAGCTCTTCCCCTCTCTTCTGCCACCTACTTTGACACTAAAATTGATGAAATACGCCAAGGCTTTTACGCATCCAATCCAAATACAGTACTACCGGTGCTCCAGAAGTAATCCAAGAAGCATCTGCTTTGTTTACTGAGTTCTCCCTGTGACTGCTAACAGCATCAGCAAAATCTTGAAAGATTATCCCATTAGCACCGCCCCAGGGGATTCCTTTCCAAGATACCGCATGAAAGAGTCGATTGATACAGTCATTCATATTCTTGTCTCCCTCACGAATTTCTCTTTCTGTACCGGATGTTTTCCCAAATCTATAAAAACTGCTCTAATCAATCAATCCCCTTATAAAAAAATTCGACCTCAATCTCAAATCCTCACCAGCTATCGACCTGTCTCTGACCGTCTCTTCTTCAAAATTATTGAAAAAGCCGCCTCCCTTCAAATAATGAAGCAGGCATGAAACGCGCTTCAGCATCAGACACACTGCTCTGTCATGGATTACCTCTTACCTACAAAACCGCTCTTCCATTGTTCAAGCCCGCAACCATAAGTCAAAACCTATGGTGTTATTGGTCCCCTCCTCTCCTCAACCTATACCACTCCCCTCGGTGATATTATCGAGCAATATCACGGACAACTTCTAAGCCGACGAAACCCAACTTTGGATAATCCGGAACCCAGACAACTCTACAAACCTCTCAAAAGGCTTCTCAATATCTTAAAATCAAAACTCAAAACTCGACTCTTCACTCGTGCTTATACATAGCTTCTAACATTCCATAGCAATAGTTTGTTTTGCATAGCCATCTTCACTTGACTATTAGATATTCTGCAAATTCTATTTTCCAGCATTACTATGTGATCCAGAATCTTTTTGATTCAACTATCCCACAGACTTGTA
>WURV02214564.1:0-10798 GCA_011762755.2 Epimenia babai
AAATGGCGTCGATAATATCATTGTTGCGGCAGATCATGGACATATCTTCATCGATGACATCAGTGATGATATGAAGATTGACACGCCGGGATCAGAAGTTGAGATTCATCGTCGTGCATGGATCGGTAATCATGGTGTAGAAGATCATTCTTATCTGTATACAGCATTATCAAATTTTGGCACAAAGTCAGATTTAAACTACGCCGCGCCATTTAGTTTCACCTGCTTCAAAGTTTCCAGTAGTCTCAATTACTTTCATGGCGGTTTATCGCCTCAGGAACTCATTATCCCGAGTATTGCAATTTCTGTATCAACGACGAAACCAGAATTGAGTGGCGAAATCGTTTGGGACATCCATCCTAGTAGCACAACGATTGGTAGCATATTTACTGTGAATATTTCTGGAAAAGCCAAACAGCTACTATCAATTAAGCCACCTAAAATTCGCGTTGCAGTGCTTGCAGGCAAAGAAGTGATTTCTACAACACATAGTGCATCCTATAATTTAGATCGTGCGACTGGCTACATTCAATTACGTCTTAGTGATGAAAATACAATGGAAATTGAAGAAAATACAATACGACTCATGGTCGATAAAGGGGATCGTAAAGAAAATACAGCCAGAGTTATCTTATATGATGCAGATACCGACGCAGTGTTAGCTCAATCTGATAAAATGGAAATTACAATTTTCTTCTAAAGTTAGAGAGATAGTTAATGACAGAACTAGATAAAAAAGTCAACCAGATATTCCCTGGGCGTATTGTACGTAAAGATTTAGTACGCAAGGTGAGTGTTGGTAGCAGCGTACCGATTTTTGTTATTGAGTATCTTCTTGGAAAGTATTGTTCAACAGATGACCCTGTTGCTATAGAAGCAGGCTTAGAACTGGTTAATTCTACTTTAGCAGAAAATACAGTTCGCCCAGATGAGGCGAATAAAATACAGTCACGTGTACGCGAAGAAGGGCATTACACGTTGATCGACAAGATTAAGATTCGTTATTTATCAGATGATGATAAATACTGGGCTGAACTAGTAAATTTCGGACATCAGTATATTCATGTTCCAGAACAATTCATTCGCCAATATGATCGCCTTTTGATGGGCGGTATATGGGCTCAGGTAGAATTGAGCCACGTTTTTGATGAAGAAGCTCGCGGTAAGCGCAGTCCATTCTGGATTGATAATATTAAACCCATTCAAATGGCATCATTTGATTTGGCAGCCTACCAGGAAGCTCGTCGAAACTTCTCAACCGAAGAATGGATTGATTTGCTGATTACCAGCATAGGTCTTGAACCTTCTCTATTTGACCGTCGTCTAAAATTATTGTTTTTGAGTCGCCTCATCCCCTTATGTGAAGAACGTTACAATTTAATTGAACTTGGTCCACGTGGAACAGGTAAATCATATGCGTTTCAGCAATTATCACCCTATGTAATCCTACTCACGGGTCCAACAACCGTCGCCAACTTATTCTACAATATGTCATCACGGCAAGTGGGATTAGTCGGTATTTGGGATGCAATAGGATTCGATGAAGTAGCTGATTTGCAAAAGATGCCCCAAGAGGTTGTCACAACTCTAAAAACCTATTGTGAATCTGGCACATTTGCGAGAGGAAGAGAGGCATTTTCTGCACATGCTTCGATTGTGATGTTTGGCAATACCAACCAACCAGTTGATGTCATGGTTCGATCATCTCATTTGTTTGCGCCAATGCCAGATGTGATACGCGAAGACATGGCTTTCTTGGATCGTATTCATAACTACATACCTGGGTGGGAAATTCCTAAGATGCGTGTTGAGTTTTTCACAAATCAATACGGGTTTATTGTTGATTATCTTTCAGAAGCACTTCGTGAATTACGTCGTCATAATTTTACAGATGTAATTGATAGATATTTTTCACTAGGATCACACCTTAATGCACGAGACGTAAAAGCAGTTCGTAAGACCGTCTCAGGGTTGGTCAAGCTTATTTACCCCAATGGTGAGATAGAGCATGATGAACTTGCAGAACTTGTAGAACTAGCCACCGAAGGGCGTCGACGTGTAAAAGAACAACTTAAAAAAATGGGATCTTTTGAATACCATCAGACTTCTTTTTCTTATATTGATAATGAATCACGTGAAGAACGATACGTTGGTGTTCCAGAAGAGGGTGGAAGAGATCTTATTTCAACTGACCCATTATCACCAGGATCTGTCTATCTCTCATCTGTAAATGATGAAGGTAAAGTTGGTTTATATCGACTAGAAGTCGGGGTGTCATCTGGAACAGGCAAATTCAAAATATCAGGTGCAATCGACAGCCTTATGAAAGAATCTTTACAAAGAGCATTTGCCTACATCAATGGTCACAAAGTTCAGTTAGGTATTTCTCAACAATTTGATACAGCAGATTTCTATATAGAGGTGCTAGATTTATTAACTAATCAAGTATCTTGTGAAGCTGGAACTGCATTAGTCGTTGCAATTTACTCTGCCTTAAGAAAAACCCCTGTTTCACCCGCATTGATTATTATGGGTGATTTGAGTATTCAAGGTAACATTAAGCCCGTTAGATCTCTTACGGAACCTCTCCAACTTTGTATGGATAATGGTGCACGTCGTGTGCTAATTCCAATTGAAAATAAACGAAACTTCTTTGACGTTTCAGGAGATATTCTCGAGAGAGTCGATCCTATCTTTTATGGTGATCCACTGACGGCAGCTATAAAAGCTCTTGGTATCAGCTAGCCCAAAGATTCCAATAACTGTATTTTGACTACACCTTTATGAATTTTTACTTTATATACCTGAAATCTTGCATACTATATACTGCACGATTTCAGATGTCTAATACATCAATCTGTCATAATTGAAATAGCATTTATTATGGCAGGTGAATCTCTACTATGTCTAACAAATCCGTTCGCCGTAGCCTTTCCATGACACCGGAAATGGCTCAACGGCTCACTCAAATTGCTAGCACTAAACCACGCAACATCACCGAAGCAGACCTCATCCGTGAAGCCATTCGTCGCTTTCTGGATGAGCAAGAAGATCTTGCTGGAAGTCGTAAACATTTCCAACGATCCTTCCGTCAACGAATAGACCAATTAGAAGAAGCAGTCACCTTTCAGTTGACCGTCTTGACTTACTTGCTGGCAATCGACGAGCAAACACTGCGAGATGCCATCATCAACGCCAAGCAGGATGGCAAAACCTTGCTGGCACAGATGAAAGCCGTCCGCGAACTCAAGAAGGGCAATCATTGAGTAAAGCTATTATCGTGGTTGACTTTGCGTACAAGGGGACACAACGTAAGGGGCATGGCACAGGTCGAAAAGGACTCAGTTCCACACTTAAATACCTGCAATACAGAGATAAGGTGCAGAATCAATTGGCACAAAATCGCGATTATGAACGCTGGCAGGATCGTGGTATGGGTATTCATTGGCGTGGCATTCTCAAAAACAGCGATGAACTTCAAAGTAAACACGTACTCGCTTGGACTTGGGTGGTTTCGCCTGCCCCTGACTTGATGGAATTGGTTCCAGAAAGTCAGCGTAGAGATTTTGTCTGCGACCTCACCGAGAAAGTTGTTGAAGACTACTACATCGAGCGTGGCTTCACAATTCCTGAATACAGCTACATCCTGCATGATCGGCAAACCGATGAAGACGGCTTACAGCAACTTCACACCCATGTTGTGCTAGCGGGCACTACGCCATCCATCGCGGAACGATTGCCCGTTTACAACAATAAAGAGCGCGGACACGATGTCTTATTTCGTGAGATCGCAACCCATCATTTCTCGGAGATGTTGGATGAGATTGTGGGTGCAGAATGGCGATTACACCGTGAGGAAGAACCTGCTATTAAGGAAAACCTTCCAGCGAATATGACTCTTGATGAATGGTTCCCAAGGACATAATAGATGATTTATTGGTTGTTTACAGATGGGCGAGATAGTCTGAGTGGCTTGCTCATTCCACTTTCGTGCCTGACGTTGCTCATGCCTTTGATGATGAGTGCTGTTTCAGGTGCAGGCATCCAGCGCAGCAGTGAGCAGAAAAGTGCCTCCGGTTGGAAACGATGGCTGAAGTGGTTTACTTATGCGGTTGTGATTTTGGGCATCACGACAATCTATGTTTCAGTTTCAAAAGACATGGCAATCCAGACTGTTCGTGGTAGGCAAGATAGCAACACTTTCATCCGTACTATGGCTGGTGGACCGGATAATATCGACCACATGCGCTTGTTCGGGTTTGGGATGATGTTGGTGTTTTTGTGGGTAATCGTCTTGCTCGGTTTGCACAATGGACTCAAAAATGGCGGTTGGTTACGGGAGCGCGTAGATCAGTTACGCAATCCGCAAATCAAACGCGGTGCGCTGGGATCGTCTCATTTTTGCACCCAACGCGAGTACAAACGCTTTCGTCGTGAAGATACCGAAGGATTGACCTTGCTCGGTGCTTTCTGGGGTGAAAACAAGCGACGGCTTGATCTCGGTACTGGGCGATTTTGTCTCGGCGGTGAGGACATCGCACGGGGTATCTTGACATTGGGTGGTCCGGGTTCAGGTAAAACGCAAGGCATCATCTTACCAGCCATCGCCGACCGGATGTTATTAGGACATTCGCTGGTGGTGGCTGATCCACAAGGCGAAATCACCGCACATATCCTGAAATATGCCAGCGTAACCCGCCATTTAGTCGTGGTGCATGACCCAACTTCAACGATTGGTCCGCGCTACAATTTGGCACAGGGAATTGATAATGTATCCGATGCCAGAGCGATTGCTGATGTGCTGGTGCCATCTGCGCAGGGGGATAACAAGTTCTGGACGGATAGTGCAGCTGCGTTGTTGGCAGCGTGCCTCATTCGTTTCGATAATTTGGGCGAAATCTACAATGCCATGAACGACCTTAAAGCATTGGCAGAAAAACTTGCTGAAAAGAAAGATGATGCCTCATTATTGGCAAATAGCTTCATCGCCTCGGTGGGATCGGATGGCAAAGTCGCATCCAATGTGGTGGCGACTTTGGCGACTGCCCTCACGGGTTGGGCATCCACCGATGTGCGCGATAATACCGCAACCTCTGATTTCGATGCTGAATTGATTGTTGAGCAACCTGCCGTCCTCGTCCTGACTTGTCCGGGTAGGATGCGGGCGGTATATGCTTCTTATCTTGGCGCAACTCTGCGCAAACTCATGCTTGATCTGGACACCATCGGCGAACGCAACAAAGGTCCATTACCCATGCCTGTTGGCGTGATCCTCGACGAATTCCCCACGCTTGGCAAGCTCGATTCGTTGGTCGCCGATGTCAATCTTGTGCGGAAACGGCGCATTTCGATCTTAATTGGTGCGCAAACCAAAGGGCAGTTCCATCTGATTTATGGCAACGAAGGCACGCAGGCACTGTTCACAGGTCTGGCAACACAGGTAATTTACGGCGGGTGCGATGCCGATACCGCCGAATTCTATAGCAAAGCGAGTGGCACCGCGACGCAAGAAGGCTCTTGCGACGATAAATACAGTCGTTCGCGTCCCTTATTGACAGTCGATGAAGTCATCACGCCACAAATCGGTAACTGCACGGTCTTTGCCCGATATGTTGAAGCGGGATTTGCGACACAGGTGATCGTGAATGCGCGTTTGACCCGTTTCTATGAACGCGAGGATTGGAAACGCTACCTCACGACCAATTCGGAAATTGAACCGTTGCTACTGGAACGGGGCATTTCACTAATATTGACCGCTACCCTACCCGTAGAGGCGCAACCCAACACACTCCGCGAAGCTTATGAATTAGCGATGGACAAAGTGACCGAAAAAGCAGGCAAGACCCACTTCACTGGATTAGGTGCGATGCGGGATAACCACCAGCAGGCGAAACAACAAGCGGAGGCACAAGCATGACGGATAACAAAATCAGTTTGAACAAGAATAGGATGGTACGTGAAATCGGACGACGTACCCGCTTGAAAAACCGTGATGTGCAGTTAATGCTAGAAACACTCATTGATGTGTGGACAGAGGAACTCTTCGCGGGTGGGCGCATTGAACTAGAGAACTTTATTGTATTAGAGACAAAGACTATTGACCGAGGTGAACAGAGTGGGGCACTAACTAGTGGTGAAGCGCCCCGCATTATCAGGCGGATTTCCTTGAGGGTGAGCAAAAGACTCAGGCATAATCTGAATGTCTAAACTATAATCGAGTTACAGCAGAAGTAAGAGGGAAAATAAATGCCTGAAGTGCCATCAGAACGTAGATCAATATGGGTGCAAATCAAACTAGAAGGAAATTGGTTTCCCAATGATCCAGAATTCGATTTGCGATACACACTTGAAGATGCTGTTATCAATGGTGGTATTGGCAGTCCAGAAGGCGCGGGTTCAGGCGGCGGTTGGATGGACTTTTCGTTTGGTGTAAATGACATTGAAGCGGCTGAATCTGCTTTAGTATTTCTAGCGGACTTGATGAAAAAGTATAATGTGCCCCCAGAAGTATATCGGTTCGAAGTCTTTAGACAATCAGATACAGTATGTGATGATTTACCTGACTTTCAGCCCGGTGACTGTCTGAACTTTCGTTTTGAAGATGGTGACTACGGTGCAGCGATTGTCTTAAAACATGGAAAAGACACCGAAACGAATCCCCAAGTAGGCAAACCTCCTGCCAATCCTTCTTTTGACCAAACACTGGTAGGGGTGCTTAATCATAAGAAGCCTGAGCGCCCCGCAATTGCAGTGTTTGAACAACGCGATTGGTTACTCAAAACAGTCGAGCATAGCAAAGGTCAACCTTATCTTGTTTGGTTAAGTTGCTTTGGCGGTTTAGAAGTTGAGGTAATTAGTAAAACAGACCTGCGAAGCAAAGATCCAATGGAATGTCGTTTTACTCTGGATTGGGAAGACCTACCGGGACAGATCATCCTCAATAACGAGCGTGACAATCCGGCTAAGACCATTCAAGACATATTTCCAGTGTATGAGGTTGGCGCTGGAATCAGTTATCAGTTTCGAGATGGCGAGTTTGGCGCTGCATTGGTTTTGGCAACATCCACTGATGGCCCTAATTGGGGTGAGACGCTGATAGGTGTGTTGGATTACAAGCAGCCACATTTACCTTCATTTGATGTATTTGAGGCACGCAATTGGCTACGAGTCAAACGACAATGGCGTAGAGGGCAGCCGTTCGTCGTTTGGGCACTTTGGACTCCTGAAGATATAGTGTTTCAATTAATTACTCAGACCCCAATTAGAGATAAAGATCCGAAAACTTGTCAGTTGAATCTAAATTGGTCGGATATTCCTGAGTTTGTGCTTCGAGAGCATAATACCTAGGATTGAAACTGATAATCTAGGTGTAATACAAAAACCCGACGTTATGTCGGGCATCTGCTTAAAGCTCAAAATCTGGAGTAACAGGTTCGATCTTCTGATCATCCTTATCTTCATTGAAGATAGTCATATCGTAGATGGGATTGGTATAAATCCCCTCCGCCTCAATCCGCGCATCACGTTCGGCATTGGGATTGTAGGGATGCCAGTCAGATGGCTCACGAGTCAGGGTCAATTCGCCATTCTGGTATACTTTGAGGTCATCGCCTTCGAGCGTTTTCCATTCCACCGAATGCCCTTCTAATTTGGTGACTTCTTCGGCGAGTTCGGGGCCGTCTAACACATCCGGTATCAAGTAGCCCTTGAATTCCTTGCCGAACTTGTCCGCATCCTCAGTCGTCTCGAAGTGCGCCATCTCCAACATACGAAAGGGTTCATTTTCAGATAACGTCGGTGTGCCAATCTGGTCAGGGTTTTGCGCCACGTCATCATAGACAACCATGTGCAACGCATGTCCCAATGGCTCACCTTCAGGATCATTTACGGGGATTGTGTCCAAACGCCAGTACGGATTTTCAATTGCGGTCTCGGTTTCATCAGCTACATTCCAGTAGGGATTAACCTCACCGTCTAATTGTTGTGCCAATGTCATAAAACGATCCGGTGGACCTGTATCGAACAAACCCAAATCAGCCCGATGAGGGTCAAGATGATCATTTTTTGTCGCTTGCAATTCGGCTTTGTGCATCATGGTTTGCAAACCGCGCTCATTATGGACATCCAACAAGGCATCGCGGTCAGCCAACGCCGAGTCATAGTCCTCATAAATCTGGAGGGTTTGGGAGGCAGTCTCAACCACACCATCTGTGCCTTGCCATGACTTTTCCAAGGCTAATTCCAGCATATCGGGATCATCGGTCTGCACCACAAGTGCATAATTCACATTAGCGTCAAGTGGTTCTAATACACGTTTGTTGTCCTCAATATCGGGTGTTTGCGCCGCTTCCGTCGCCCACTCATGTGCCTCACGCCAAGTCATACCATAACGTGCCAAATTGTCATCAATCTCTTCTTCGCGCATCGTATTGAACGTATCGAGTGGTCCTTGCGTAAACAGGCGCGGGTCGTCGCGTTGTGGATCGAGATGTCCACCTGCAACTGCCATTGATTCGGCAAGGTACATCGCCGATTCTAGCCCTAATTCGTCCCTCATTGTTTCGAGTTCATGTTTATCCGTACCTGCTTCTTCAAAAGTGCCATATTCACCAATCGTCAAAGTATCAATCTGTTGCTCGGAACCTTCTCCCCACGTTTTAACAACTTCCAATGTCGGGCGGTCATTCGTGTTCATACCATACCGGAAATCATATGTTGGCTGAGTGGGTGGTGCATCAAACAAAGGTGTCTCCCGTGATTTAAGCTCATGCAATTCGGCTTCGCGTTCGGCAACTTGAAGTCCGGTATCTGTCCCTTCTTCGGCAAAAGTAATATCGACCTCTGCCACGACTTGATCAACATCGTCGCGACCACCAAGGGCTAAAGGGGCATCAGTAATGCCTTGTTCGCCAATCGCCAATAAATGGGCCACAACAGGTTCATTTCCCTCCTGAATATCAGGCGGATAACTCACCGCCAGAAAAAACACCTCCTCGGTATAGGGTTGGTCACGCAGACGCTGGACATCATCGCCCCATCCCTCTAAGCCATTCTCAAGTCGTGTTTGCTCGATTTCATCAAGATGTTCTTGAGCTTCTCCCCATGAATTGTGTTGCCCGACTGTAAGCCGTTGCTCACGTCCCAAGCCATGCGAATCAACCGAGTTCCGCACCAAATCGACGGCGTACTTGGCACCAAATTGATCACGCTCTGGCGGAACAATTTCGATGCTGTAAACGGCATCGTCTTGCTCTATTGAGTCTGAATTAGACGCCATCAGCAACCTTTCCAGTTAATCGGATTGGGAAAACAAGTGAATCGCTCGACAAGGAGACAAAACGACCGGATTCAGGTAAGGCATTCGCATCAGCACTGGCAAAGCGCAATACCTCGCGCAGGGTCGCCGACTTATCCAACTTGAGACGTTTGGACAATGTCTCTAATAGTCGCTTTTCGTCTTGTGACAGACGAACCGTGAAACTGTAATCGCGGGTTATTGTTGTCTGGCTCATAGCTCGACCTCCCAGTTATTTTGCGCGTAATCGGCGATGGTTTGAGTGGTGTCTGGTTCGAGTGGAACGCCACGCTCCCCTTGCCATAATTCACGCTGATCGGTTGCTAACGCCATGCCTTCAGCGGTATCGAAAACCTGTTCAATCCCGCCTCGTCCAGCCACCTCAATCAGATGCTCAGCGGCGGCGTAAGTCTTGTCCCAATTACCCGGAACACAGGGCGCGAGTTGGGCTTCCATTTCACCCGTTTCAGGGTTGCGTCCCAGCGACAAGATGCTTGTCACACAATTGTCGCGATCTTCCTCGTCAGGCTGAAAAACCCCAATCCAATAAGCAGTACCCGTCGCCTCATCGTAATATGGCGGTGGATTGCCATCAGTGTCACCGCGATCAACTTGTACACCAATGGATGCCAGGACATCTGCATTGTCATGTAGTGTTTGTACGATTTGTTCATCAATCGTGGTTGTGACATCGCGTTCAACCAACACGCCACCCAATTCAATCGCGGTCTGAAGTAAGGGATCGAGTGCCTGATCAGGCGGAACATCCGCTAAAGCAGGCTCGAATGCCTCCAAATCGCGTAGGTATTCATAAGCCTCGTATTCAACACCCTCAGCACCGCTCCATTTGGGTACTTCCGTCCCCATCTCAGCCGAGCGGGTCTCAGCAAATTCGCGTAGCGCGTGACTGGTCAGACCCTCGTTGTGGATTTGTTCCTGCAAATTGTTGTAGTAAGCAACAGCAGGCGCATCGTCACCGAAAGTCGCAATTGGTAGATAATGCCCACCGAGATCGCCTGTTTCGGCATCGGCATAGAGGTCAATTGCGCCGACTTCGTAACGGTTTTTACCTGCATCATCACCGTGATCAATGCCAATTAAACGTGCATCGTGCCAAGACCAATTCTCGTCTTCAGGTTCCGGTGTCTCGAAACCTTGCAAGCCATCTTGCTCTGGTGGTGGGAAATCTGGTAAGGTCAACCCATCTACTGGCACAAAATCATCTGGTATGGGGATGAAGTCATCATCAGATGGTGGTGGTAGGTATGGCTCGAATTCGAGCGTGTAATCGTAGTCCAAATCCATCGGTGGTGGCTCGTCATACGCATCTAATGGCGGTGCCCAATCGTCAAAATCAGGCATTGGCGGTTCGCCATAATCCAATGGTGGTGGTTCATAATCACTCATGGGCTAAGCCTCGCTGGGTCGCAGAAGCAGGGGTTTTGGCTCGGGTTGGCGTGTGTACATGCAATTTGGGTAATTGCCACAGCCAACAAATGCACC
>WURV02214597.1:0-10797 GCA_011762755.2 Epimenia babai
TTCTCTGTGGACCTGCAAATGGCATACTGCCGCTGACTCTTCAAAAATTGCAATTTGGCGTTTTTACAATCTAAATCATACCACGGTTTACTCGTGCGCGTTTTGATAACACAGTTGACGTTACGGTGAACACGGAAGCATTCAGCTGCCGAAATAACGACGTTAGTGATGCCCTGAGCGGCATCATCAATGGAATCGGCAGTCACCTCTGTACAAAGTTTCGATTTGATAGTCTCCAGCTTTTGAAAATTTTCTAGTGATTTAATATTATCTTTAAATATTGTAACATACTGATCCTGCCATTTAAAAGGGACGCGCATGTTATTTCCGCTCCAATACTCACATGAGTCGACATGAGTGATTTTGCAAGAAATTGACAATGTGAGATATGAATGATCAGACCAAGGAGTAGCATCACTGACGCTAAACTCTTTAATACGTTCATATAAACTATAATCACACAATGCATAGTCTACCACACTATTTCCGTTATACTTATGACAGGTAAAACTACCGATTCCTGCATCACTGCCTGTCCGACCATTCACTATCAACAGATTACTACATTTACACAATTCTAGAAGCATAACGCCATAATTATTAACTATCTTATCTTTATTGTTGCGAAGAATATGCAGCCATGGGTTGTAGTCATATGACTCAGGTAAGGGCAGATAATCATTATCGGACAGTTGCTCACCCACTATATGGTCCAGTGCTACACCAGTCCTGGCATTAAAGTCGCCTACCAGCAGGACATTACCAAGAACCGAATACCGAGCTACGTCTTCAGCTAAAACGTCAAAAGGTGTCCTGGGCGTGTCACTTTGAGGGGAAACAGACGGTGAGACATAACACGTTGCCACAAAGAGATCCGAGTCACCCAAAATCGATCGATCAATTTTAATCCATATCACTTCTGATCCCAGATTTTCTAAATGTTTAATGTAAGGCTCTAGGTATTTCCTAAAATACACTACTATACCACCGCTATCTCTCCGAGCCCGCCTATTCCTACATCTCCACGAGTGAATGGTATTATAACCAGGCACCCCAATTAACGATCGCTCATTGGTCCATGTTTCAACGACACAAAATATATCATACTTATTAATGATTTCTAAAATATCACGAAGTTTAGTTTTGTAGGTAAGGCCGCCATTAATGTTCAGAGCTCCGATATTTATAATACTCTTATGACGAAGCGGTGGACCGACTTCGTATTGACATCTCAACGATGATGCAACAGGTGCCATTTTCCTCGCCACACTGTTCCCATAGTGGGATTTACTGTGAATAGGACTACATGTACAGTTAGCAGCATTATCTTACTCACATATAACATCACGAAGACCAAGTTTATCGACATCAACATCCAACCCAACTTTTCTCAGGTCATTTGGGTTTTCAATCACAACGCGACCATATCGTTCCGTTACACAAACGATCTTCCCACCCCTGGTGAAACACTTTGCGCCGTTTAGACTTTTCTTGACAATTTGAAAGAGTTTAGCCCGGAGACGTGTTAAGTCCTCGTGTACAAACACGTTCTTGTACTCGTGTACGGCCCGTAACTTGTGTTTGAGGTACATCACTCGAGAGAAGGTTTGTCGACTCACGAATCGCACGAGAATAGCTCGCGGTCGAAATGCACGCTCTGGACCGATACGATGCGTTACAGATATGTCATTCGACGTAACATCACAACCGGCCGCATTCAACAGTTCCAGAACACGCTTCTGTATATCTTCACCTCTTTGTTCTGCAAGGTTCGATATGCGTGCCGTTTCACGTCGACTGTATTGCTCCTGCTTGTCGTCGTTATACCGGAGGTTCAGTATTCGTTGATCCGACAAACTACCTTCGGACGACTTATGAGTTGTACTGATACCATCTCCCGTTAACCCGCTAGTAATGCGCCCCTCCAAATTTTCGACAGCTTGTGACAGCATGTTGATACGTGAATTAAGCTCTTTCACAGTCGATTCAAAATCATTCTCCACCCTCGACAATCGTTCGCCAATTTTACGCGTGGCTTCCTCAATCCCTTCTAACTTGGCGATACGCGTATCCACAGATTCAAGTCTCGCGTCTATCTGGAGTAATAAGGTCATAATATCGCTATGTTCACCATCTTGGTGAATTCTTTTGGACGGGGTTCCGCCATTGACTGCCGTGTCCCCGACACCATTAGGCGAATTATGAGAACCATCCAAGTCTTCAGCCAAAGCATCATCACAGGGCGTTTGTTTAGGGTCACAGCTACCACGGCCGTGCAGGACGCCGTAGGCTCCACGGAGAGCCTTACTTATAGATAGAAAGTCATCATCGTCGCTTGACCGCCGATCCTTGCTTTTATTCATCATGCGTAGGTAGCCTACGGCTTTACTATATTCGACAATTTTCGGTATTGTTGAAAAATCGGCTACTCACAATGTTGATCACTTTTATTACACTCCAAGTAATATAGGTCTGTGATCGGAAAATTCACTATCAGCACCGACGCACAATGATTCTTTATACCGACACTATTCATAGTACAATGACAACGCGACATTGTAAGCATTCACCTGATGAAGAATGTTCTAACATTCGAAAGCTTGTGATCTATATCTCCGCAGTGAGCCATAAAGGTGTTACCACTTTATTGGCTTATATTTGTACTGACTCACACGGCTACCGCAATGAGTTCTAACGCGACATTGGACAACGTTGAACACTACACATTCACCACGAACTGACGACATGAGGTCGTGCTATTTTTTCGCTGACTGTACGAACTGTACTTTTATGACCTACTCTCTTGTATCTGTAATTTGTGAATTATCGCCAAGCGAGTGTGTGTCTCTGTCGACTACGTTCCTCTCAGTCAGATCAACGGATACTGAATCTGGTTCACCGATGGTATTGCTGCCTCTTGACTTCTTAATCCGTTTCGTGCCGCCAATATTATCGATGATGCTCGCCGCCTCCCCTGTCTTTAGCGGTTCGCATAGCATTTCACCGAGCTAATAAAATAAAATATAAAACAAAGACAATAGTGACAAGTATTTCTGTAGGCAATACAATATTGTAGAAAAGAAAATAACATACTTTTTAGTGAACAGCGAAATTCTGAGTAATCGCCGCAATTGCGCGCAGTGTGAAGTCATACTTACTTCAAGCTATAAGGGAAAGAGCAGAGTGAAAGGGGTCATTCCTTATAAAAACACGTTCAGATATTGAGATTTGAAAGGTTGAGGCAGAGAAACATATAATAGGTTATATTTTCTCGTTTATTATCACTATCACTATCACTATCATAATCACTATCACTATCATCATCATTATCATTATAATTATAATAATCATTATCATTATCATCATTATCATTATCATCGTTATCGTCATCGTCGTCATTATCGTTATCGGTATCATCATTATCGTCATTATCGCCATTATCGTCGTTATCGTCATTATCGTCGTTATCGTCATTATCATCGTCATCATCAGTATCATCATTATCATCGTCGTCTTCGTCGTCGTCATCGTCATTATCATTATAATCATTATCATCATCATTATCATCGTCATTATCATCGTCTTCGTCATCGTCATTGATTAATTGATTAATTGATTAATTAACTTAATTTTAAGTTAAATTTCTCCCTGAACGTACATTCAGACTGGGACTCTCGGATATCTAGCCATATCGTTCCATGACGCCCGTCGATAGTATTGATGTAATACGTACCAAAAGCAGAACGGCGCTCAACACAAGACAGTTCTTAGTCGCCATTTCTACGATTTCTGTGAACAAGTCTCGTTCATTTGCGCTGAGGAAAACGCAATTGTTTGTCGATTAAATTTACTGTCGATGTATAAATTTTAAGGTTTGTACAGCTGCTCTTCTTGACTCTTCTGCTATCTGCTCTCAATAGATGGTGCAACCTAGCGTTCGGATCATCTGTGACTAATCGTAATTCCTGACTATATGTATTGACCGAATGTTATCCTGAGATTTCCAATGGACATCTCCAGTGGATTTTTCAGGTTTCTTGTTAGTTTTATTTAAAAATTATTATTTAGACCCCCGTCCTACAATGTACGGTCGACTTGAAGATTTGACACGCGAAAAGTTACACTGGACGCCGAATGAAACAGTGACTGTCGCCGTGTGAAAGAAGAACATTAGTTTTGTTCATCTGCTTTTGTTGGTTCTGCTTCATTACTTTATGTTCTTGTTAGATTTTCGGGAAAATTGTAGATACAAGCAGTGAAAATACCGAAAGACGATTATCCTCTGAGATTTCCTACGAACGAGGCTGCTTAGCACTTCCATTTGAGATATTCTCGCGGACAGATATGTGGGAGCAGCTTTAAGGAGAAAACTCACTGGTTGTTATCGCTATCCACATGCGAGCCGTTGCCACCCAGATCCCGTGACACACACTTGGCTCTATAGATGGAGTGGTTACGAGCATATGAACCGCCACGCCCTCTCACTATTGTGACGGCTGTTGCCACGTGGCCGCCACTTTCACGAGCAGATGAACCGCTGGCCGAGGAATTTGGTCGGAGACAATCGAACAGCGAGCATATGAACCGCTAGCTCAGGCAAATTAAGTTAGCCAAATGTTATGAACACGTAACACGTATGGAATTTATTTAAATTATTATTATTATTTACAGGAGACGGTACACTATCAGCAATGGCACGTAAATAATCCCAAGATTTACGACTTCGTATTTCGCTCTGTATGCCTAAAGGTATTACATTAATATTCGCGTACACACTATTTTGTGGCGTTTTTCACATTCCAAGAACTCTTTCCCGATTTTTAATTTCAGATTTATCAGATAATTCGATCAGTTTTGTGATAAATCTCCAAATGTTGCAATATGGCGAAGCAAAGTCATTGTGTATCGCCGAATGTCAACTTTCAACAGCGCTGTTGGTCCGAACTTCGACCATCTACCAATCCCACAACTTTTGGTTAGTTTCCAGCAACTAGAACGACAAAAAATACTCATTTAATAGTTTACAGAGCCTCATATCCGAAATGAACATAGGTAAACAGTCTGAAAGATAACGTCCCATCGTATACTTATGTCACCATTTTTTATTTGAGTTTTATTTATAAATATGTAGTCGTTCACAAGATAACCAGTACCGCCTCCCGTCAGATCAATCTCAGAATATTCGGTAGGTTCCATTATGAAATCGTGTACAAATTATATTCTTGCATTTTTTTCATGCACTTTTATACAAGTTAGCGAAAGTTTATTAAGTACGAACAGTGAAGAAATATGAATACTCTATTGTCCCATTTTTTGACTTTGATGTGTCGGGTCCTGGTGATAAAAGCGTTGGCGACGTGTCTTGCGCCGCATTGAAGATTAAAGATATCAAAAGTCTTTGATAGGAGACAGCATTCTGGTTGGATAATTTGACCTGTCAATCACCCGTCTGATGAGCCGAGGTGTGATATCCGTAGCCAATAGAACAGCGGTTCATATGGTCGGGGATTAGATGCACCATCACCACTCCATCAACTATTAATGTGGAAGATATTCAAACCTTCAAGGGGCGACCTGGAGAGACCATCCGCGTTCAATAATGAGTCTAATTCCTAACGTACGCGTGGACAGTCTGCCAAAAAGTTACCTTTAAATATAATCCTGACATCAATTGCGCGATTTATTTTTTTTTTCAATTTTACTCTAATAAACTTTCCATGCTGCAATAGTGGCCTGGCCCTACTGCACATTCATACAATATTCTACATTTCAACATTCCACGAAAATCTGACTTTTTCTTTTTTTCTAACCGATATATTTTTTTCTCAGGTGCTATTGCACGTAGTGCGATATTAGTTAGTTTTTTTAAGAATTTTAATTAAGTTTTCTATTTCCTTTAGTTTGATTGCTTGTTTTTAGTAATTATGTTACTATTTGGTTATGGTCTCAAATTTAAATGTGCTATTTTAATGCATATTAATATGATAGTTAATTCTACATTTAATCAAGACGATGAGTTTACCAGTAAGGCGAATGGGCGTTTGAATAAATTAATGGCCCAGCATGTGTAAGTGTCGTTTATCGTCCATCGTCTGCTGAAGTTTGCGCAGAAATACTAAGTCATACCAGCAGTTATCACAATAGGATATGGGTAAAATAAGTTAAGATGCATGCATTGTATTGTGATAAGTATTTGTAATTGTGTGGGTTGGTGCCAAATTTCCTCGGGGTATGAAGAGAAAATCCGAAATGCGATTGATACATGCAGCGACTAATACGAGAGCAGCACCAATAGCTTGCTTCCGGTGTCGTTATGTTTTCTGATATATCAGCAACATCCTAATAGCATACAGCTAGCCATGCCAGGCGCCACATAGCGGTGAATTGAAAAACGAGGTAAACGTCGGGCGTTTACCGATCATCAAAGTATATTGATTTAAATCAATAAACTCGCCTCGGTCCTTCTCCATGTGTCGCCAATAGAAATCAGAATCTACAGTGACATCCGGCAAGCCTCTGTTGATACCTACTTTCGGGCGGGCGGGGGGGGGGGGGTGGTGTTGCCATATTTCGTTTCACTTCAATGCTCCTCCAGTTAATATATGCAGGAGTATGAACAAACTTAAGATTCAACTAAAAACACACATGTTTACCAAAGTTTACAACTGATAAAGTATCTAATACTGACGTCATCATCGCCTTTTCTTCTAGAATTTCTACCAAGCAACTTTAATCATAGTTTCGTCTTGTGGATTTACATATAACGCTGGTTGTGAAGTACACGATGATATTTGAGATATTACATATACAGTATTGGATCATTCTGACGTTTCATAGATGTATGTGTTTTACCGGGTTATTTGTGCAGTCGTCTAAGTTATTAAATTAGGAATTTTATTACTGTTTTTAGTGTTAATTTATAATTAATGACGCTGCTTAGGCCATATCAATGTTTTTACATGGTGTGTTGGTTGATGTCAAGTGTCTTAGACAGCAATGCTATTAGTGCACTTTCAATCAAATATAATCCCATTTCATATTTTAACAAATTAAGCGGAATCAGCTCTTCCCAACTAGATTAGCACACTTATATTCACATGGAACTGGAGACCGCACATAGAAAATACTTAGTATAACCAATAATATGGGCTTATACGGCAAACAAATTCGTATATGGCGAAATATGTACATGACACGTATTGCAGAATGTATAATTACTGGAGAAGATACAGGAACAACGAGTTCACTTAGAGAACATAAACAGAGCGGACGTAGTGCAACTCTAATTAAACTCTATCCACTAATTGACTTATTCTGGTATCTAAAGACGCTAGCCCGACCGGTGTCGCAAGACTGTTAATTAATTTAGCGTTAATGTAGATTGCTTGACCAGATTGAATCATGTAAACCCAGTTGGGGAACAACAATAGGAGCCAAGCTCTACCATTGTCTGCCACACGGAAATTTTACAACTCTTTAGTAAACATGCTACGACTGCAACTACTGGGTACGGGATCTCTGAGAATGTTTGAGACAAGGTCTTTGTGCAGCTCTAAAGATGATTTAAGAACTGCAGAGTTCGAAAATCGACAGATTCATGCCAAAAATAATGTAAACGTGCCACATTCAGTGACAGCACTGTCCGTCACCATACTCTATAGTTTCCACGTATGCGCTTGGCTTTATCAGACCTGATGTTAAAGCTACAGGCACAGAAGAGTTTTACAAATAGAACTGCACACCAAACCGTGTTAAATGTCCTCCCCTGGTGATAATCGATGTGAGAAACTTCCCACTCATACACACCTTCTATATCGGCCCCTTAAGTGATAGTGGTACAGGCGGCACGATCTCATTAATCCGATGTATTTGAATGACTTCAATATGCGTACCAGGATCGTGATGACGACAGTTTGAGAGCCACAGTTCTAACTATTCGTCATTAAACGAGATAAAAATATGTATGGATCCCAACCCGATAAATTGAAATGATAGGAGCTCAAGGTTATCGACGGGAACCAGACACATGCGACGATGATGTGCAAAATTGGGGAATTAACCAACCAAGCTCATAGCAGTGTGGTTGCTGTCACAATTTCACTTGTTATAGGTTGCTTTGGGTGTCTTCTGAGTGCTCTGCTATGGGCGGTCATGTATTCACTCATTAAGTTACTAAAGTTCATCACGTAGATTTAGATGTGGGGCTCTTTTTGGTGACTGGTTCGCTGACGGGCATAAAGCACTTGTATACATCTCCCGCCCAATACCTGCATTTTGAGCATTGGTGAATATTCCTCAACTGGCGCCTCACTACGGAGTGCTGCCTGTGAGCGTATGTCCCCTATACTTTAGCGCGTCACTCGCACTGGGCTGGGACAGTATTTGTAACACGTACTCACCCGTGTGGAGGAGTGTGATCGCCAGTCTTCTATTGGCAGTTGAAGAACTCCGGCAGCTTGTGTTAACACATCGTGGGCACCGGCTGTGGGTATCTCCGAGTTGTAACTCTGTCCTAGTGTATATTTGGCGAACGACTTTGTTCGTAGTGCGTACTCAGAACGGCCTATATCTACGCGCTCTAGATTTCTGTGTGTCAGGTATCCTGCGTGCTCGCTACAGTAACTCTCGTCTTTGCGGGAATACGCTGTCGAGGAGTGGAGCTAGCGCTAGTTTATAGCCAGACAATAACTTCAGTACTTGGGTAGACGGCGGTACCTCGTCGACCAACTGGTGGTGGTCTGCGTGAAAGACCCACTAGTAGTTGAGTGGTTGCCGAGGCGTAAAATGCTCCAGTTAGAAGACCGTCCGTAGGTTCGTTCGCGAAGCGAGCGACGAGGCACGGTTTGCTCGAATCAGGGGAACACCATTGTGTTTTTCCGTTGCATCCTTGCGCAAGGTTACTTAATTAGTAACAGACCAGTATATTATAGAATATCCACTTACATAACTCTTCGAAATAAATTTTCCATAAACTCCATAAATTTTCTAACCAATGAAATTCAGCCAGAGTACCTTCATTTTATATAAATAGTCGAGATGAAATGGCTTGTGTTTTGGTTATTGTTAGGTTATTGTCACGGGTGGAAAGGTCACGGGGATAAACAATCAGGAATGATCCGTAAGTCTGTATTATGCCGGTGTGATGTGATAAGGGATCGGTACAAGTGTGATTATACTACACCTGAGATATTCTTTGATGTTTACTAGTAGGTAAAACAGGATTAGGTGAAACAGGACAGTTTTGGGTGAAACAGTACGGGCGTTTAGAGAGACAAAAACCGTTGGGCGATACAGTACAAAATGTTGCATTCTTAACGCCGTAGATGAAACAGGATTAGGTGAAACAGTAAGACCCCACATTTATAGCTGCCTGTATTTTTGTTGTGATTGACACGCTGCCCACCTATTGTTTTTATTCGCTTTTATTTCATCTTATTCTATTCACGCCTGTCACTATCGTGTTTTCTCTAGTAATCCCGTAATCATTAAACACATTATTTTAAATCTTCATTAAGTTCATAGGATAGATATGTTACATCAGTTATCTAATATCTTCGATTCATGTTTGATTTTGGTATAAATTTCCCGTATGTTCCACTAGCCTGATAAAGCATATTGCATATATCCTAAAAAAAGAGTTCATACATAAAATTCATTAGTCTCAAAGGTGTCTCCCTCGAATATTTTCGCACTTTTTAAGATTAACAGAGTTTCCCATACTTCATTAAATTACATTGATATTTATAATAATAATGACATAAATTACATTGATATTTATAATAATATTGACATAAATTACATTGATATTTATAATAATATTGACATAAATTATATTGATATTTATAATAATATTGACATAAATTACATTGATATTTATAATAATGACATAAATTACATTGATATTTATAATAATGACATAAATTACATTGATATTTATAATAATAATGACATCAATTACATTGATACTTAAATAATAATGACATAAATCACATTGATATATATATAATAATATTGACATAAATTTCTTCAAGCTACAGACACTATAACACACCTAAAATGTCAAAAAACGAGCAAAACAAGTCTTAACACGTCTGTCTTTCTACGAAATATATGTACAGGAGAGAGCAATAGAGAACATGGTTGTGGTATAAATTTGATACGCGCTGGTATGAGTCGATATAGGGTCGAACGTAGAAACGTGAAGAGTGTGCTGGTACCTGTAAGGGACTTGCCTTTCTTGGTCAAAAGCTTGCATAGTTTGTCAAACTTCGCGAGCTGTCTTTCAGGGGCGATATAGTTACATTGTACGTTTTACTTGAATATTTAAACAAAAAGATTGGCCTTTATCTCTGTTATGCACGCCATATCGAAGTCTTCTAGTAAACAGTTCGTATTAAAGCTATAATTCTTTGCTTTTGATAGACCATTTTTTATTTTTAAAATGCTATAATTATTTGTGATAAAAATCAACTGATGTCGTTAAATTACATTGAGGTATCTATCAAAACTGCGCATTCAGATTTATATATCGCTCGTTGAAATTATCCTAAATAAGAAATGAAATTATATATTATTATATGAAATAAACGCAGCTCCACTTACAATCACGGTGTCGTAACGCTTGGTGGGTAATTATCACCAAACAATCGATTTTTGCAACGTGAGACGTTATCCGCCAGAAAAAAAGAGTGAGTTAATTGTTTTGATAATTGAGGACAGTGCAATATATGTATCAGCCACGTGTTGTATTGAGTTTATACCCATGAATTGGTACCGAAAGACTAAATACTGTATTAT
>WURV02214608.1:0-25749 GCA_011762755.2 Epimenia babai
TCGTTATCGTTATCGTTATCGTTATCGTTATCGTTATCGTTATCGTTATCGTTATCGTTATCGTTATCGTTATCGTCGTCGTCGTCGTCGTCGTCGTCGTCGTCATCGTCATCATCATCATTATTATTATTATCGTTATCGTTATCGTTATCGTTATCGTTATCGTTATCGTTATCGTCATCGTCATCGTTATCGTCATCGCCATCGCCATCGCCATCGTCATCGTTATCGTTATCGTTATCGTTATTGTTATCGTCGTTAGTATTGTTATTATTATTATTAATTTCATTAAAATGATGAAATAGTGACATACGTTGACTTTCAATTTTTGGCACCAACTTGGTACAATGACAGTTACGTGGGTCGCGTTCAATGCGCTTTGAAAATATGTCTAGCAATTGTTTACCACTTTATATGGCCATCACGAAATTTGCGTAGGAAATTCAATACCCGTTCATCAATAACTGCATTATCTACAATTTTGCATCGAATTTTATAGTGTCAAACTAAAGCATTCTTTGTGAATAGAAAAGTATTCTCTTGACTCTTACAAGAAACTAATTTTTTAACTGCGCATATCACACTACAAGTGTTACGGAGCGTGTTATCATCATGAAATAAAATAGCTGACCAGAAATCTCTTGACTAGTATCTTAAATGCATTACCTGATTAAATATACGTTCCAAAACATCTTAGGATCACCCATATCCTATAAGATAATACACTAAAATATATGTATAATACATTATAAATACAAATGTGATTGATTTGCTGAAGAGCTTGGGTCTTGTTGACGAGTCAAGAGTACTTGTTTTACATGTTGACCTCTCGTGCCCATACACGAGTAGCGAAATTTTACGGCACATCAACTCAGTTAGTAATTTTGACTTGGACTTCCCACTGAATTTCTAATATTACAAAGTAGTGTTTTAGTTGATTTTAGGTGTACCCCTATCTACCGTAATGGCTCCAAGACAATTGACGTCAGAAGATCTGAATAAAGAAACTAGGCATGATCGAGGCTGGCATGTCCTAGCAACATGTGGTCCGGGAATTAAGTGTGTTACAGTGTCATCTCCCGTGCTTGGAATCGCTATCACCTTGCAGAGAAACCTGAGAGATGCATCGGGTGTTCGTGTATCCACCCAAACCACCAGGAATAGTCTCCATGACTCCCGATTGAGGGCTCACCGATCAGCTATACACATCGCACTCACTCCACAGCACAGACAACATCGACATGACTGGTGCCGAGTGGAGTAATGTATTCTTCACAGAGAAGTCCGGGTTTCGTCTAGACTTTACTTTTGGTAGTGTTTGGTTGTGGTGTGGAGAAGGCCGAATGAGCGATCTACAGTTGTTGAACATGACCGATATGGCGGCTATGTCATGGTCTGGGGGCATCACTACCACGCGTCGTAAAAACTTCTATGCCATTGAAAACGGCACGCCAAGTGGTGTCAGATACAGTTATGAAATCCTCGACGTGGTTGTGAGGCCATTGGCTATTGATATTGGTTAGACTTTGTTCTGATGGATGATAATGCCCGTCCTCATCGGCCATCATCGTGAATGAGTACCTTAGGGATGAAGGAATCAACAGAATAGACTCGCCAGCTGGCTCACCTGATCTCAATCCCATTGAGCATGCTGCCATCTCTGCCCGCAATGATCAACCTGGCACGCTGCAACAGCTCAGAGATGAGCTATTGGGCTCATAGACCAATATCCCACAACAGAACCTGTGTCACCAAGTCGAAAGCATGCGCGGCCGATGTCAAGCAGTAATTGACAGTAGAGGAGGTCACACACGCTACCAATCCATGTTTTGTTAAAGAAAAACACAAATTTTCTTTTTTTATCTGGAATCTTTAGAATGTTTTTTTCTGACATTTCGTCGAAAAACAACATGTGGGCTTTTTTGAAAATTTGTTAATTTTGTCTGAATCTATACACTTACTGACGAAAGAGTTAGCACCATACCTTTTTGTATAGAAAATTATCACAAATTAGGAGATATTTTGATATATATATATATATATATCAATATATAGATATATATAGGTGATTTCTAGAAAGTTTTGAGTAGTATACAGGAGAAAGTTTTGAGTATTATACAAGAGCGTAGTTAATAAATTTGTATTGCTTCACAAATATTTTACAGTATTTTATTGTAACTATTGTAGTGTAATCCCTGTAGTCCTTATTCACCGTAACATATTGTATGAATTACAGTAACTGAATTTACAGTTGTTTACTGTTAAACACTATAAGTTACAGTGCTAATAAGAACATTTTTACAGTCTAGATCGTCAACAGTATCGGTCGGCACCAACTCAGGTCTCTAAACTGCATGGGAAAATATATCGAATGCTTTAAGGAAAAGACCGATTCAGACTACACCCAGGAGTCAGGTGTGTGTGTTTGTGTGTGTGTGCGTCCGTGCGTGCATGCGTGTGTGTGTGTGTGATAGAGTAATATGAGGCCAATACCGAGCCTGTCGCTTCTTGGTTTCCGTATATCCAGGTCACACGAGCCTGGAGGGGTAAGAACGTCTCATGGACGTTTCGCCGCTGTCGTTATAGCAATTCTGTGATGATTTTGAGTTATGTCTGTGTTTTTGTAGTTCAGGCATCTCAGTTTGACGTTTTAGCCAGGGAGTCAGGTGGTATGAGCACTGAACTCATAAGTGAAAAGTCGCAGGTTGGAAATGGCCGATAAGTCGACTTTTCTGCGATGATCCTCAGCAAGTTATTTATCCTATTTGCTAGAATAAACCCGTTTCTAAAATGGGTAGACATTTAATATTTATATTGGAGTGTTGGAGATATTGTCTATGCGCTGAATAGCTACCATAAATATTTCATTGTAAACCGCATCTGCGAGTCGTTATTGGCTGATATGGGGTCTATAAATACGACCTTTCGTATACTAGCACACTTCATAAGGGGCAAGTATACTGGTATACGAAAGCTTGTGTCCTTATCATGATCTTAGCTAGTCAATAAGGTGTTATCTTCCCTTTTCGTATTATACGATATGGCTAACACGGTCACCCACATCTGTTTGCTTCACCTTTGGGTAATTCTTATCAATGACCCCCTAGAGCATTATCAGACTAGTGGAATAATCGTGACGTAGTGAGTTGTATCATGAGCGACAGTCGGAGATAATGTGTCGTTTTATCACTGTCGTGGATTGCTTTACGCAGCTATGCCACTTACAAAACTGTGAGTACAATTTCTTCCAGAGAAATAATACCAATTCAGAGTCGTCACAGAGCCTGGATTGATGTTAATACTCTCGATGATGCATCACTCGTGAGGTTAGGAATTTTCGACCGGGTCATCTTCGCCGGTGTTCGCTATAATCTAGGTCACCACTGGTCGAAATCCGCTGTGGATTGTGTAGAGCAAGTTTTTCTTCTGCAACGGCGTTCGTGTCGAATTTGACAGTCAAATCACAAAGTGCAGCCCAAATCTCCACGGCGAGAATAAATTGGTTATTAATATTCAGGCAAATGATGTGTTAGATGGTTCTTTTTAAAAAATGAAGCCACGGAATCACCTAATGCTTTTGAGCATTAGACATACACAAGATTAAATTTAGATCATTGTCACAGTCATTGTGTACTTAGCCCAGCCGTGTATAGACTTTGATTGGTGGACTCGTTGCCATGACTACAGAAGGTCAACGTAGTGCCTAGAATCAGGCTCAATTTGTTCCCAGACTTGTCTTAGCAGGGGGAGGGTTATGTTGGATAAGGGAGATAATCATAGATGAAAGGTAAACCCTATTATACCCATTTTTAGTAATGAGATTGCCCAGTTTTAAAATTCTAAACTAAAATCTAATTTAATGTCATTGGTGCTTGGAGCGATAAATAGTATTTCTGATTGGCTGTATTACCCTATATAAGGCCTTGGAATTAAGTTCATCTAGTCCATGCGGTGGTGGACTAACGTCGTAGTCGTAATCTACGCGGTGGTAGAGTAGTCGCAGGCAGTAAATCGACGCGGTGGTAGAGTAGTCGCAGGCAGTAAATCTACGCGGTGGTAGAGTAGTCGTAGGCAGTAAATCTACGTGGTGGTAGAGTAGTCGTAGGCAGTAAATCTACGTGGTGGTAGAGTAGTCGCAGGCAGAAAATCTTCGCGGTGGTAGAGTAGTCGCAGGCAGTAAATCTACGCGGTGGTAGAGTGGTCGCAGGCAGTAAATCTACGCGGTGGTAGATCTTGGACCAGTGAGTGTCTCCACGAACAAGAATATCCTTCATGGTTCTACGTCAAGGGTAAAACAGGATATAACGATTGTCCGTGTCCAGGCGGTGGTGGATTGAGTAGCAGTACCCAAAAGACCAACTGACTGTGTTCATTTGCCGAAACTGCCTGGGAAAGTGCAGCCGAAGAGTGTTTATGAAGATTTGGGGGTAAGATTAAATATTTAGTGTCGAGGAGCCAATCGTAAATTGTTGTACTTATTGTATTGGGCTATTGTTAGTAGTTGGGTATACAGTAATGATTGTTGTTTAATTATGACATGCCCATGCTTTCATCTAATGGTTGTATTGAGTAGCTTGAACTGTGCATTTTTGGCGCGTGATAGCTCAGAGTTATTTTACGTACCCAGACTACTAGGTTTTTAGAGTTGGTGGGGGTGGTGTATACTAATATTATTCACCGTATCTATTTTTGATCACCGTATCTATGCCTTGGATTTTAGGCTAAAAACGTGTTACAAGAAAGTGTGATTTTGTAGAACCAATCGACGAACTACTCTCAGTTCCTAATCTCAGGAACTTATCTGAGGACCGAACCCCAGGAACTGATCTCAAGAACTAAACCCAGGTCCTAACCCAGGGAACTAACCTCAGGATTTAATCCCGGGACCGACGCCCAAGAACTAAGCCGGGACTAGCGAACTAAACCCAAGCTTCATCTTGGATTGGGCGCACGGCCGGATATAGACTGATTGACTTTGAGGGGTTTAGTTATCTATAAAGGGCTGCGTAGTTTCCTTTTCAAGTTTTTAGGAAAACATCACTAGTCCGTGTGTATTGAGTTGCGGATTAAACACCTATGTATTTAACATCTCGTTTGTGTTAACTCCCGCGTTAGACGGGGTTTCTAGTCATCACAGGGAGGTATCCCGAACGCGCGTCGTTACAATCATTATAATTGACAATTGAAATTAATCCGTTTTCATTATCCGTAATTTATTTATTTATTTAACTCAACCGTGATTGAATTTGCCGTTGCGAAGTTATTACGGGTAAAAATCCTCGTATTGTAAAAAAGCAAAACACGACTTTCTGGGTCATATTCAGCTAATAGAAATCCTAGAATCAGAATCTTCAACAACGAGATTTTCCGATTCTGATGTCTTCGGCGTTCAGACAACGGTGTTCGCGAGCGGAGGAACCTGGGACGGGCATGCGCAGTAGGTTTGACCTATATTGGACACCGCCGAAGATTCCTAGCCTCCGTACTACCAAACTATTGCCATGACGCTTTCAAATATGCCACTCTTTATCAAAGGATGGAATGAGTTTGGTAAGAAAGAATACACTAAAGACTTTATGCAAATATTATTCTCCATCGTCAAGGATTTCATTTCCCATGATTGGCGTGATTTTCATTGGGAGGATGTTCTCGCGGATACCACGCCTGTTCCGAAAGATTGCAAAGAAAAAGATCTTAAAAACTTGTAAATATATACAGAAACCTATAAATAGACCCTACGGCGTAATTTTCGTGACTTATTGAGAAAACGGAAACAATATGAATTTGTTTCTTAAACTGCACGACGTACACCATATATAATAGTAGAATATACTACAAACTCTCTTGTAATTAAATTTTTATGCATTAGGACTGGCAGGGGAGTGATTGTGGATGATACTCGATATAGTATTGCATTATTATTGCTGTTGCGTTCGATAGTGACATCTAGAGCGATTAATATTGATGAGAGAACGGTGCCACGGCGCGGCCTTGGCGCCGTCCAAAGCATTAATTGCGCGATCGTAATTCATGGATTTTTCGCGCGAAACAAAAAATAGATTATCAGCGCAATTCGTTTTTATCCATGTTTCGGAAATTATGAAAACAACATAATATTGTGACGTCAATCCGTAACATGATCCTGAATGTAGAGAAGGTTTCTTACAAATACATAATACGAAAGTGAATATGATGATTCGATTACTTATTACATATTTAATTTGCGAATTTGAGATTCTTAATTATTTCAATTTATAAAGGTTTTCCTTGAGAATTTTAAGAACATTAAAAAAAATATTCGATAACATACTGCGTAAATATCAAGTGGTCAAAATATTTTTGCTTTTGCTCTTATTATTTTAACTATGAGTAAGGATTCCATTTTCTCTGAGTAACCCTTTTGTTTATAACACTAATTAATTTCTACACTTTTAATCTCTATTCACGTCATTTAGCGATATGTCTTAGTAAAAAATGTAAATAATAATTAATGGCTTCAAGAAATCTGACAGACAGAGTGGTCGCATCTGGAGTCAACAACGGTTTTCTTATATTTACTATATTTCAACATTTTAAACAATACGTAGACACTTCAGGCCACAGAAACAATTAGTGTAACACTAAGAACGCATTACCGATTAGATAGTGCGAAATCGCCTCTTATTATTTTGTAGATATTACTGAGAGCAACCACAATTGAAGCATCATGTGGATAAAATCAATTAGACAAATAAACGGGGGAGCATCATCTTGTTTACATACGACTGGGGCTTCCGTGTATCGCGCTCGGGCATACGCCGGCGTACCAGGGATACGCGCCAACGTCGTCGAAGTGAAGCGCAATCAGTCGGATGAGAGTAGTAGCGTGCTAGTGTGGTTTCGCATCTCAACGCGTTACCACGCTTATTTTGTTAATGTAATCGGCACACTAAACGGCCGAGTGTACGTCGATGACATCCTGATTCCAAGTGTGCCTGACCGTTGTCATAATGAATATGACGGTCTGCACCGAATTTTATTCGTTCGGCATTCTAATACCATGTAGTCATATAACTGCTGTAAATAAGGATTGCGTGGTGATGTCGGTAGTGTAATTAAGTAAATGAATTCCCTTACAGCATGGGGTGAGCTGAGTATGAAAATGTTTGGTTTGCAAGGCTGGAAATCGTAGCGGGAAAACTACGATTATCTGTTTTATACTCACTGTAAATGTACATAATTGTATCTAACATTGATCTGTATTACCCGTTTACTCTTAAGTGTTAATTTTATATAATTTAGGTAATTACATTATAAAGCATTAAGCTATTGTTTCGTGTAAAGTGTGTTTGACAGCTCTGCTAATAAGTACAATTTAAACAAATAAATTTGATTTCGTACGATCAGCGCTATGTGATCGTCTTATCGCGGTACGCGCAGATCAGCTGGTTATTTTAACTGGCTGCACCGAAGAGCACATTAGGAAAATCGAGTTTTTTACTCGCATAACATTTTATGCTCACAGACTAACCAACTTATTCCTCAAAATTTGGTTTATTTCTATTTATTTTGGTTACTGCTGTTTATCGGCCGCGTTGTTCGGCAATTTAGTAACGAATCATGAACGAAGGTACAAATTCAAAGATTATTCGAAGGGTTAATACCTTACGTACTCACCGTTCAAGGATGGTGCGAGCGCCTACCCATTATAGCGATGGATTTACTCCAGTAATGGGAGATAAATGACTTACTGAGGATCATCACAGAAAAAATGATCGAGTCTAACGCGCTTACACCTGATGGTATTATTTGATATCGTAGCTAGGTCTTACAACGCCACGCGGGTACTTATGCTGAGTACATTTTGTTCTTGGGTAAATTCAGTGCCGGAAAGCTCAGAGTCGCCATCATCGCACGATACCTCAAATAAACATTGTTTTATTGACTAATGAACGGTTGAGGGAATATTTCACAAAGATATCTGAAAATTGTGTGATGTTTAGAAGACACGCGATTGAGTATACATAGTTTTCTTAGGCTGTTTGTTCGATCCTACAAGATACACTTCAATTAGGTGATGCGAGATTACACCAAAGCATCAGCTATGGTAACTGGTTATCCAATTAACTATACTAGGTTGTATCCAATATTACCTAATAAATCTTTAGTCAATTATGCAAATAATTTAACATCATGTATAGCACAGAAAAAAGATTAAATAACAATTAAATAACGCATTGATTACTTTGTTGCAAAACTTAGGTGTAATTTTTTTCACTTTTTATATGACTTCACAAGTAATATACACAGTGGTTTTTGCGTATAATATTCAGTGCATTCGGGGAGGGGGCTCTTATTGACATTAGTCGTGTGCATTACTCATTATATGATAATAATACACTTAATAAATATATCACTAGGGCGCTTTAAGGTTGTCATGGAAGAATATGATGAGAGAAGCGCCAGCAGCGTGTATGGCGCGTAAGAAGTCGTTAAATCGACCCCCATGTTTAACAATAACCACGGCCAATATGACCGTAATAAGGAGGTGCGTCAAACTTCTTTTGCGAAGTCTATAGTGCAGTTTCGCGCATATGTCCTTAACTGCTTTTCGGCGGCAAGCGAAGGTAGAGACGTGGACAAACGGCGGTTCATGCGTGTCGCTGGTAAGGGGTCGTCCTGAAGCGAGTGATGCTGCCTGAGCTTATTACAATTCGAGACGTACGAGTCCGACCGACGACCACAACGCCCGCATGAGATTGTGTATTTGAACGCTCTGCGAAAGTCGCTGTTGAGAAACGCGTAGATGAGAGGATTAAGAGCGCTGTTGAGGTAGCCTAGCCACGTGATTAGGGACAAGGCCGTCAACGAAAGAGAACAGGTTGAGCAGAACGGCATTATAACGTACATGAGAAAGAACGGGAGCCAAGACACGAGGAACACCCCCATAATTGTGCCCAAGGTATGCACTGCTTTATGTTCACGAGCCATCTTCTTCATTGCTTTACCCTTATCTGACGCTTGCGGAGTCCATGTAGCAGCGTTCTGTTTATTCATGCGCTCTGCTTGTGCACGGGCGATGCGAAGGATATAGGCATACGCAAGAGACATTAGCAAAAAGGGGCCATAAAATGACGTTGCCGACGATAAAACGGCGTAAATTCTGTTAACTGCCAAATCGCAATAGCCATCGTCGATGTAAAGTCCTGTAGGGTCGTTCGTGAACCATCCTAGATAAATAGGAACAAACGAAATCGCAACACTTAACGTCCACGTACCCGTTATCATCCCTCCAAGAGTCCGTTTTGTCATCTTCTTCTTGTATTTAAAAGGATCTTTAATTGCCCAGAAACGGTCTAGTGCAATGCAGCAGATATGGAGGATCGATGCTGTGCAACACATGACGTCACAAGAACGCCAAAAGTAACATAATATCCATCCAAAATGCCATTCACCCGTGACGTCGTATATCAGAGAGAAAGGCATGACCAAAATAGCCACAGTCATATCGGTCACAGCCAAACTTAGTATAATGTAGTTAGTTTTGTGACGTAACCTGCGATATCGTAACACGGCGCATATGACGAGGCTATTGCCCACGATTGTACATATAATAAACAAAGCGTATACACTCCCGACAAACAATTTCAGAGCCGTTAGACCGCTACGTGTTCTAGTATTATTGAACAGATACTGATGGGTCTCATTAAACAATAGAATATCAGAAAGCGAGTCATTGAACATTGTATCTGGATATACGTTCGTCATGTTCATCATTACATTGCTGAGCTGTCGCGTGGGCTTGGTCCGTGAATCTTTGTCTTTGCTATTGAATATCACTGGGAGGTCCAATCGACTGAAACGACACAATCAATATACGTATAATATACACGATTAATGACTACACGTTCATCCCACAGTCGCACGTCTCGCTCCTGCGAGAATGAGATGCAAGCCATGCTAGTCGTATAGCAAATATGACTTAGGTAAACAGAGTTATGTTTATGCAAGAAAACAATGGGATCCGGTGATAAATATTCCTCTAAATCTGACAGACCTATGAAAAGATAAAAAATCATTATCACATCCCTGACATCTAAATTTAGACCACTCTTGATTGGTTAGACTAAAACACATGTGCAATGAGGCCAGTGTGGTAGATTGAATCAATATCTTTAAAATTGTGAAAAAAATAACTCCAGGTTGATCCCACCCTTGGGGTGTAGATCACTCCGTCCCTAAATAGTCATATAATGTTCTATACTCAAAGCAGGCCTGTGATATTTTTTAATAAAACAGGACAATCGGATTCTTCGAATAATTTTTCTCCACATCAAATCGACGTTCTAGGCGTATGGTTAACGCATGGTAGCATGTTTCTGATCTTTTTTAGGCCGATATTGTAGCGCTGCATTCAACCAAATATTTGTACTACACTTCTAAAGCAGTTTTTTCTGGTAATTTGATAATATAAATGTCAAATATCAGCAATGAATGAAAATGAGCCCATAGGCACGGACACCAAGTTTATACACTTTGGGGTCGTCATGTCTGGTTTAAACCAAAACCGATAAATACTGAAGCTGTATAAATAAGGTTATTTAGTTTTTTGAATCTGAATCAACGTTCCAAAAAAATTTAGATGCAGTCGAGGAACAATGGAGTCCTTCAGAGGCAGGGTGACCCAATAAAGAGGGAACAAGCGTATTATACACAGTATAGTGCCTAGTTTTTCCTTGCTTTATTTGTAAACAAACCTTAACTGATTACATTTCTGGATATGTTGAGGCCAGCTATCAACCAACTGTACTAAATAGAGATTAAAATTCGCTAACTATTGTAACATTAAATGAAATAAAAATGATATGAAATATATTTCATTTTGAGTGCACTAATGGCATTGCTGCCTAACACACTTTACATCAAGAGATACATTATTCACAAATATTATATGGCCTACGCATCATCATAAAATAACACCCAAATAAATTAGCACTAAAACACTAATGAGCTTCCTAAACTAATAACTAAGAAGGCTACACTAATGACACGGCGAAGACATTTTATTACATATAGCGATATTTTCTCGATTTGCAATATATATAATCTATTTAATATTATTGTATACATTAAAACCAGTGCTATTTGGAGATTACGAACACGAAATTGTAGTAAAACGACGATGACGGCGATAATTCTTGATAATTTATTAGTTGCAAACTTTGGTAAACAAGTGTGTTTTTAGTTGACTTTTAAATTGATTTATACTTTTGCATTGTCGTTCGATCGAGTAAAGCGTACAAATTCATGCTGATGGCTGATGAGGAGTAGGAAAGAGCAATGCCGTGGAGGCATGTATAAGTTAATAAAACGATCTTAAAAGATTTGAGATGTGACGGGTAGCCAGCAGAGCTGCGAGGAACAAGAGTAATATAAGAGCGACGACATGTATGGGTGAGAAGTAGAGCAGCGCTGTTCTGGAGTTTCTGGAGGCAGCAGAGTTCGCATGATGGCGGATTGAGGTAGAGGGAATTGCAGTTATCAATTTTGCTGGTGGTGAAAGAATGTATGAGTGTTTCACATAGTTGTGGAGAGAACTGGGTGATATTGATGTGGTGTTCCGCAAATACATATAACCAGATTGGAGAACTCTGGATATCTGCTTGTGGAGATTTTTGCAAGAGTATTCGCGAGAATGGGAGTCCTTGGTGTTAATAGGTATCTCAAACTGGGTAGCATCGGCGTAGAACATATGATCCAGTCCGTGATTTTTAATTATGTCTCCAAGTGGAGTGGTAGACCTGGAGTAAAGAATTGTTCCGGGAACACTACCTTGGGGGACTCCGTGAGGTAGGGAATGAGGAGTAGAATTTATGCCAGATGTTGTAACTATGTACTTTCTGTTTTTTCAAGTAATCCTGGATTCATAAGAGTGCATTTCCAACAATATCGAAATGCAAGCTCAAACGCTAATAACTATGCTGTGGCCAATGTTATCGGAGACAGCACTTAGATCGAGAAGAATAAGAATTACGGAATTTCCATTATGTAGGTATTGTCTAATGCTATTTGTGATGGAAGAAGACAGGTTTTTACTCTGAATTTTTGTTTGTAGGCGGATAGACGAGGAAAAAGCAGAGAATTAACATTTGAATAGACGATGATTTGCAGGCAGGCTGCACGTTCAAGGATCTCTGAAAAGCAGACAGGATCCATGACGGGTGGAAAATTTGACAGTAAATTGCAATTTAAATTGTATTTTTTGAGCAATGGAGTAATGATTGCTGTCTTCATTGCTGACGAGAATGAGCAGTCGGTGAATGAGTGATTGGTAAGTTGAACTATGAAGACAGAAGTACGGCAAAGCAGGATTTCATGATGCATTTTGGAATTAGATCGCCAGACAAAGATTTGATTGGATATTGTTTAATGATATTTTCGACGTCTTTAGTTCCAGAAAAGAATTCGGAGAGATAGCAGGAGGTGGAGTATTTTCTTCATATTCAGCAGACATAGGGCAGTGAGTCAAATATATTTCCTGACGACGTTTGTCAAGTCTGATACTAATGAGATTTTAGCGATTTTATCTTGCAAAGTATTTCGGCATTCATTCATGCTTATCAGTCAGTTTATCGAAGGTTTCGAAAAGACGTTTTTGTGATGATCGAGATTCTGTCACCGATTTTGTGTAATAATTGCACGTTACACTCCTTACGAGATAAGAGAAGGTGGCAATGGAATATGATATTCTTGCTTGGTTTGATCGCAGGGACGTCGTCTCCACTTTCTTCCAGACGAACGACGCGCGCGGCGCGCACCTTCAAATTTTGGAGTCGCCCAAGGTTTAAGGTCTCGGGCTCGCGGTTCTATGGTGACTTCCGGAGCATGCTTATCTAATGTGTCGGCGGGAGTACGGTTAATGCAGCAGAGAATATCATCATGGTCAGGAGATTGTTGTTAAGCGGCCAGGGATTCGGATAGGTCGGCGTTGAATTCTTTGCTATTGATACGGGCAATTTTGCAAATTGTTATTCTCTTTCTATTATCGGTTGGAGGCGGAGTCTTAGTTAAGTGAAACTGAATGAAGAATGGTGAGACATAGAATTATCAGACACATTGAGATCAGTTATTTTAGTTTCAGGAGAAGACGCAACTATATATATTGTATGATTGTGTTTATGAGTAGGTACAGTAAAGTGATTAGTAAGAGAGAATTGTCCTAACAAGTTATTAAAACGAGAAGCAATAGAGTCACTGGAGTCATCAAGGTGAATGTTGATATCTCAAAGGATTAGAATATTAGTGAACTGTATGGATCGTATCGAGAGAAGTGATTCAAAGTTACCGAGAAAGTCAGGTTTAGATAAGTCCGTTTGGCGATATCGAGTTATGACGTGGAGAGAGTTGCGATAAAAGAGACCTTTCTGCAAATTCGATAGATTTAATTTGGTCGATTTGTGGTAGAGATGGTGGCTTGAAGGCGATTAATGAGTTGTGATAAATGATCGCTCTACCACCTCCACGCTTGCAGTACGCTGTACGATTTTTCGGAAGCGGTTCCCGCCTCCGTCAAGCATTCAACGCAGAAGGTCATTTATACCACCCGTCTGGCTCCCCCGCTCGTTTGTTACGTGACACGTTCGTCATGATACGACGTAGTTAAAAATGGTCCATCACAGTAGCAAGTGTAGCGACGGAGACAATTCAAATTTGCTCGCTGCGGCTGCGAGTGCCGCGACTATAGTCGTGGCAAGTCTCTGTAAAGAAATTATCGGTCAGTTGGGACGAGTATTTAAAAAGACTGTAGCGTAGCGAATAAAGAGTTCCGTTCTTTCATCCCAGAATTTTAAGTCTAATTTAGGCGCCATCTTGTAACCAAATAAAGAAGGATACGGCTAGGATCACGCGCTTGACACTCTTCGTTCATTGGTTGAAGCTCCCGCTTCGGAAAATTTAGAATCATGCCGAAATTCCAAACGGTTCTGTTTTTGGTGCAAAATCAGAGGCGGGAGTCGGAAGCGGGAAGCGCTTACGAAAAATCGGATGATGTAAATGCACTATTAGCAGAGTTACGTGGAGAGTTAGTAATAACGTATTACAGTGGGAGAAGGTCGGAGATGTTGGTACCATTCTCAACATTAATGGAGCCATGTTTCGGTGAGTCCAAAATGTCGAGTTTGCGTTAGATGATCGTCTCATGAATAAAGAACGTCATATTATTAACAGATTGAGAGTTCCAAATAGCAAAGCTCAAATAGTCGTTTGAGTGATTTTCGCGGCGGGAAGTACAGAAACGAGGTTTCGTGAAGTAGTATAGTTTCGGTGGCGAGATTTTTTATCGCATCTACTCAGTAGAGATGATAGGTATGGAGTTTGACGATGAGGCAGTGAGTAAACAGACGATGAGGAGCAGGATCCAGAGCATAAAGCCTATCGATAGTATGCTTTGTAGTACGCTGGTGTTGGCCGAGAGTCTTGATGAACTGTGCAGTGTGTAAGTAAGACACGAGCGGCAATCAAAGTCGAGAGTCGGGCGTGCAAAGTTCACTCTGGTTATCACTTTCCATCTTAGTTCTGAACTTAAAAAAGAAAGACTTTCAGACGCGAAGTTAGTAAACCTTAAATACGTACACTACATAACGCATATCGATCGAGGCAAGATGTAATGTAATATTATATTAATAATATCCCGATAGCGCAGTTTTGAGTCCCATGGGCTCTCGCCTGAGCTTTACATATATAAAATTCAACACAGTCTCGTAATTGACACTGAAAACATAATGTACAGTGTGATTGAGAATAGACTCTAGCACACAGAAAAATCATAGGTTTTGTTCTGAACGCACAAGAACAGTTTTGGTGTGTGGTTTTTATCAGTGTTTTAGGTTTTCTACACGAGAAAATACAAAATTTTCAAAATTAGAATTACAAATTACTATACACAGAGTCAGGTAAATTATGGTTTTGATTGAAATATCTACAAAATAGTCTAACCGCCTTCTTGTATCCACAAAGTGCTGAAAATGACACTGAAATTTCTTGTTCAATTAAACTTTATTCCTCGTGTAGACATATTCCCTTAAAGCAGTGATATTTTCCAGATACAAAGCACGTCTGTATCCATTCAACAGTTGGCTTATACGTCGTTGTTGTCCCATTTAAAAAAAATCATTATAGAATTTCTTTTTGTAGCCATTCGAATTTAATAACAGTAATAATAATCCCATTCTTATAATAGAAATCCCATTTTTCCGAATTCAATGTCACTGGAATCATACTTCTGAGAAGTAGTGGGGAAAAGTGGAACTGTGACAACGGCGATTAGACAATGTAGTACCTGGGGTGGTTGAGCGATACTCGTGAATGTCATCGGCCGGAGGTCATAGAAACGCACAAACGGCGAATGACGGTGGTAATGTTGGTCACACAATGGTGACTATAGCGAGTTTCCGTGAGCAGACAACGGTGGTGATAACAACTAGCTGAGGTTACACAATGGTAGTGATAGTGACTACAGGTTGTCAGACAATGTTAGTGAAAATGACTAGCGGTTGTCAGACAATAGTAGTGCTAGCGACTAGAGGTTATCAGACGACGGTAGTGCTAGTGACTAGAGGTTATCAGACGACGGTATTGATAATGACTAGTGGTTAAAAGACAATGGTAGCGATAATGACTAACGGTTGTCAGACAATAGTAGTGATAGTGACTAGCGGTTGTCAGACAATAGTAATGATAGTGACTAGTGGTTGTTAGACGAAGGTAGTGATAGTGACTAGAGGTTGTCAGACGATGGTAATACTAGTGACTAGCGGTGTCAGACAAGGATTGTGTTATTATATGTCTGACACTGTGCCACTATCCCATCTGTACCGTTATATTTTTTAGTTATACTCTAATTAACTGTGATATTACTGTATATGTCCGTCTCATTTTCGACTTATAGTATACCAAGTTCGATTTTGAACTGTATTATTTGTAGTTGATCATAGTAACCGTAAATCTGTAAAGTGTCTCTGACAGCCATGTGTTTGATGTATTAATCAAAAAAATTTCATTTTATTAGTGATAGTGACTAGCGGTTGTCAGACAATGACGAAGCTTCTGCCAGCCGTGCAGCTGCGATTTGTACGACCACTCTCTCAAAATCACAACCATAAAATTTGTTACCAGGACGCTCTAAATTGAAAGTCAAGCCTTCTAACTATTACGCTAACCACCCCCTTGAGATTAGGCAAAAAGTAGCGCCCGGTCATTAATGAATGATATATTATACCACTACCGGTACTACATGGATTCCAGTCGACTAACGTCTCGACTTAACATTTAAAATTTCACAAAAGAAACACGCTGATACGTGAGGACGTTGGTTGCTATTACATTTTTTTCTACTGCCCAGATATACGTCGGATTGGTCCAGGTGCAACCTAAGAATCTGAAGTTTTCTAGGGCTATTCTCTCCCAAATCATAATATAATGGTAGTATACAAATCCTAAAAGTCTCTCGCCTCTCGATAGTTAGAATACAGTTAGAACTTGAGAACCCCCCCTCCCCTGAGAATAAATCCTAAAGACCCCATTGTCGCCAGTAACGCGTATTGAACTAGCCGAAACTTTTGCTCCGTACTTTAATAAAATAATTCTTACACTTCGCTATGACCGTGATTGTAGGAATGACATCCTCAAACCAAACGCATGGAGGCCACCGCCTTGGATTAATTCGTTCTTGTACTAAATGGAGCTGATATCTAACTGTATCGGAAACATTCAATCAAGACTTGTGAGTAGGATCCACCTCCCACATACCTCATGCAACAACCCTGCCGTACTCCTAGTAAGTGTCGTTCACTTAATTAAATTTCATCAGTTCGTGTCTTGTAGTTTATAAAACCGCAGTTATTACATCTCTTCATAAAAGCCACTACTTAACCATAAAATCCTCTGATTTTCCGCACATATGGCATCTCAACTTCATATTTATACATAATATTAGTGACCTTGACTTAGGTAACTCAATATTTCGGTCGCAACTCCCTCATTTAGCCGTTTCAGTCTGCCTATCTAGGATTTGGTCTTAATCTGTAAGAGAGAATTTGCTGTCATCGGCAAGTTTGTCATTCTCGCTTCACTTCATTAGCCTTAGACACGGTTGATCACACCACTCTTTTCAAGTCCTTATTAACCATAAAGTCTTTGCATGAATAAAATCCTACCAGATTTTACGCCGTTGTTCAGACTGATAACTCGATTTTCCAGGCACACCGTTAGCATTTCGGCATTATTCGGGCTGTTATCAGTAGACGTTGCCTGTTCCTATTAACGACTTACACGACCCTCTCTTGATATTATTGTGTATCGTGGTTTCGAGAATCGAAATTTTACTCACCATTATTTACTATTAAAAATTGTCCCCTTCCAAAAAAATCTTGTCTAATGTCTGACTCTCCACAACGATGTGGCCAGATTGTAAATAAAATAGCATATATGTTTGAACACATTTTGATTGTTAAGAAAATATCTGTTGTCATGGATACGTGGTGTCGATTTAGCAGCTGAATACCCTCAATTTTTTTCCAAGTTTAATCTATTTATTTACGGTCACACACGAAGTGCTATGGTTATACGTTTGCATATTACGTATTTACGTCTGTAACTTTTTTATTTATATTGGATACACACAGGAGTGTGTTCCATGTGGGTCTATGTTGACCTAAATAAAGAAAAGAGAAAACCATATTGCAATAATGAGTGAATAACACTATGCCGTACAATACAATTTTCCAATGATTACATAATACGTGTCTATGTGTATATATATATGATAAGATTACACGATCGTCTCGACCGGAATATTTCGAGAGTATTCAATCAGCGTATCTGTAACATAAGCTTGTTATCGACAGGTTACATCAAATGCTAGTATACTGAGATCGAGGCATCATTCGCTAGTACTGCATATCTCAGTAAATAAAACTAAATCGATTATATGCCACTGTTTTATACACCTGTGTGCGCGATAGTTGATTCATAGTTAAGAACAGTATAGAATACTATCAGCCGTAGAAAAAACTCTAAACATCTTCTACAATCTCAAGCCTAGAATTATCGAAGAAACCTGGCTGCTGCTATAATAATGATAGGGTGCTTCTTAACCCGTGTGCGACCAGCCTTCAGGAGATAGTGGATCGCTCTTCCAGTTATGCGACTGAATACAATATTAAATTTAACACAGACGTCACCGCCCGTCGTCACCGTCGACTGGGTTCGACGCTACACAAAAAAAAACGAAATACGGTTAATTACTCGTGGCCACTCGTGCATTTGTACAAATGAATTAAAACGTAAAATTATATAAGCAATTATCCTACTTGCGCGTACCTAAATGATTATATACAGAAAGTTTGCACGAGATTCCTAATCGTAATCGCAAGTCAGCTGATATAATGGGTAGTAATATTGATATAAGTAAACACACCGATGAAGATGCAATATGATAAAAATGATATACCGTTCAATAAAGCATTTAATAGCAATCTATTATTGCTCATTCTTATTAATTCACAACTCGCGAGTGAAGAAAACCTCTTGTGTTTCTATCTGAACGCGTTGAAGACAAACGAGTTTGAACAAGCTCGAGTAATGCGTCGGTAGAAGCCGTATGAACTTCACCATACTTCCATTTTTTCTCAGCAGTAGGAGAGGAAATGATCAACCACTTCGCACCGCTATTTCGCGATAATACCTCATGATATGCTGCCGCTCTACCTCGGAAAACATCATTTTATCCTCCAAATCTATCACGGTGCTCGAAAGTTCTACGTTATCGAGAAAGTCCAGACCGCTTCAATGGGCTAGGATTGATTCACGAGTTATTTCAAGAATGAAGCGGAACTTGTACAACTAGCCTAAGAACGATTGCGACAGACAGCTGCACGGCGCCAGGTCAAACAGTTCATTCAGACGCGGTGTGAAATTGAGTTCCAACATGGAGACACTATTCACCGACTGAGCAATCCAGAAATCTCCGGGCCCCTTAAGTTCTGTATTAATAAACCTTAATCTGCTATAGAACGAATAAAGTTTACAATAAGTAAACGTCTCTCTAGATAAGCGAAAACTGGTGTATTCTCACACTCATGGATATTACAATTATTTATACGCTGCCGAAGAAACACGATCTCGATGTTAGACTCTTTACGAGTTTTCGACCAGTTTCGACTCTTGTTCGCATATAAAAATTGACGGAGAGGGCCGTGTTCGAGCAATTGACGTTGTATCTCGAATCTAACAAACTTGTCGATGATTACCAGTCCGCGTATCGTGAACACCACTAATGAGAAACTTCCATTTTTACGCGTTCACAACGACATTCTACGTCTGTCACGTACATCCGTCGGCGTCGTGCTGACGATCTTTCCGCAGCCTTTGATACAGTCGATCACACATCCTTCTCGATCCTCTGTCATATCGATCCGGGATAGACGGTAACGTCCTCCAGCGGCTTTGGTCGTATCTATCACGACGTTCACAATCAGTCTCCGTTAGTACTACATTGTCATCGTCGCGGTCAGTAACATACGGAGTTCTACAGGGTTCATCATTAGAGCTAGTTCTCTTAACATTGCATATTAGTAGCCAACTTCCGAGTGGATTTCTCTTCATTGTTTTAGGCAATAAAACAGGTGATTGCGTGACTTTGTATACAATAATGAATATCGCTTACGCTCCAAAGAATTTTTAGCATAATAATCCAAGATATTCGCCGAAATGATAAGATTAACGAGTATATACTCGCCTATAAGTCGACCCTCCTATAAGCCAACCCCAATCACCCTCCCCACCCCAGATTTGGACCTCAGAATCTTGGATTTGCTTTTGACAAACCCATCAGTCGAGGGTGGAGTTTGAGAGTGTCTCAAAATCTTTCATCAATTATTCTCGTCGATCGGCCGCCATATTTTTATTTTTGAAAGGGCACTTGAAAAGTTTAATTTTTGCTCGTACTGTAACAAATACATTATGAACGGAAAACGTGTTGATTTTATTGTATTAACATAGCTAAATTAAGTTATTTATAATTTGAGATTTAGTACCTAGGTTATTAGAAGATTTCTACTAAAACGTCATTTACATTCACTTTCTACTCAATCATCTCTGATTTCACCAATCACGTGACATAAGTTGTGACGTTCTAAACAGTTTCGTCTTTATACCTCTGCGTCGCGTCACAAGTACGAAGTTAGCTAACATTAGTCCTGTCGCCAATATCATTACCAAGCACAAATGTCTTTACCACCTTTATGCTGATTTCTGTCACATATATACATCTGTTGATCACTGGTACTTATTTTCCGGTTGCTTATGCGAAATTCGTTCATAGATGTCTTCCAATATGCTAAAACTTAGCAACGACAAAACGGAGTTGTTAATCATTAACCGCAAACCTACATACATTAACAGCGGACGTATCTCTGACAGTCGACTCTGTCTTGATTGAACCTGTAACGCATACTCGTACCCTTGGTGTTATCTTTGATAATGCGTTATCTCTTGAGAGACATGTTAATAATGTCTGTCGTGTCTGTGATATGTACATTGCCTACATCCGTCGTATTAGCGCCTTCATTACTTAGTCTACCGCCCCTATCATCATTCACGTAGTTATTCCCCTGTTTAAATTACCGTAATTCAGTACTCATTGCACTCCCCATATATGTTCATAAGCAGCTTCAACAAGTTCAAAACACTACTTGTGTTGTTTTTGTGCCGCTAAATTTGGTCATATCACTCCCACACACAAAAAAGAACTTCATTGGCTGCTAGTTACCGAACGCGTCATCTTCTCTTTCCATTGTATCGACATTAATGAATTCACGCAGGTCTATCAACACACTCACTCGTTCTTTGAGATTATCTGAACAATTCTTTACTAGACATGTTCGCTGTAAACGTGTATCCACTGATCGCCGGTGTTTTGCCGCTTCTCCCATCGGGAAAAACCTTCTTGTTACTATATGATCAACGTCCACGCTCTCGGAATTTAAGTTTGTAAGTTAAAAACACACCTCTTTACGTCGGTGCATACAATTTATTTTTTCGGTGCATCTTCATCTTTTTTCCAATTTCTATGACACGTTCCTGTAACACGCATCTACAATTTATTGTGACTATACAGTGATACTTCTAGTTAAATCTTAACTACCGTATGTTTGTTAACATATACCATACATAACATATTTATTTTACATATGGGTTAGCTATAATCCCTACAACAAACCAGCATTACCGATGATTTAGTTGGTATATAAATTTTATTTTCACTTAGCCTCTACTACATTCACAAATTTCCCAATACATGGGGACACCATGTGGCATGGCGTCGCGCTTTCTCCTTTGTGAAAGCACAGGCGCCCCTGAACCCATTACTGTTGAGGCCAAAGCGCAACATGCTGCTGTTTAAACTGTGTCCTCATATTATCTCGATCGCCATGCTTACTGTTTACTGTTTTATCTTGCCGTACATGTGCGCATATTAGCTGTTCCTGCGTTAATATTCGTATACCCGTACGGGTTATTTTCGAATAAACTTAATTGAATTGAATCAATACAGTTTCTAATAAACAGTGTTTTTGTCCCCCGATTTGTTCGTCTTGCCTCTTGCGTTTTTTTAACTTGTCACAACAATCAATAACATTATTGGCATTATGTCGATAGACAGCTTCTATATCGCGTTGCTGGATATATGTATAATTTACCGTGGATATTTTCTATACTAAATGGGATTAATCTGGGGTATGGTAACCACATATATTTTATACGGCTATTATTTATTATTGTATTCACATATACCCTCATCGCAAACATTGTCTTTATCGTTTTATGACTTCGTACTATTGTCATAATTATTAGGCGTTCGTGGGATCGTTCGGTGGTCAACAACTAACTTTCCGAGATATGTTATTATGGCGCATTTTTGTTGCGCGAAACTTACGCACCTCTTTCCGGAAGTTGTCCATCATACATAAAGATATTTGATGCCTTTAAACGAGCTTCTTTTAGGCGAATGGGGATTTTATCTTAAAGCAACGATTAATACCACCTAACACATCAATCCCCAAGTATTTGACGGAGCTTCTCTTCACAATATTCGTTGGGGTAGAACCAGTTAAATCGACAACCCGCCAGAAAACTCTGGATGTTCTATATAGCTCCTATTTACTGTACATCCCGTCATATAGCATTGTACAATACTTATACTGAATGAGGCCAATTTTTACAGCAATATTTTGACAAACGCTGGCAGCCGTGGTGATATATCGCTTCGTGCATGGTCAGGATCTGCCAGATTAGCCAATGTGCTTTGTCTAACTTTAATGCAACGCGTATAATAGACCACATAACCCACAGTCATATTATGGTAGTACAAAAAACCTAACCTTTCGAGGAGGGAGAATTTGGTAATCACAGCTATCGTCTCTAATAATCATACGTAGGTACTTCACATATACATACCTGCGCTGTCCAAGACAAAAAAAAATCATTTTTTGCACGCAATATACCAGGTAGCTTTTATTTGGCAAATTGATCGACGTACCGATTTATCAGATCATTTTCAGACACTATCATTACTACTGCGTAACAATTCTACAAGCCATAGAGCATTTGTGAAACCGTTGTTAAACTTCGGATAATACATTATAGGGATCGAATAGTGTTCTATCGTTGTCATAAGGCTCGCGACAGGTGAGTACATTAACCTTGGTGCAGGAACATGGCAGAAAGTAAACAAGCTAAACCAGCCAAGTAACAGGTGGAAAAACCCGGGAGTGACAATGTCACATTACCTGTTGGCAAGGCAGAGATGACAGATTATAGCGTATCTGATGATAAACGTAATGGGAAACGCGTGCGACCAGTGATAATTCGGTGAATGGCGAAAGTGTTAATGAAAGCGACTAGGATAACCCGAATTTGATTGTGGCAACGATCAGGCAGGAGTTTCAACTGATGCGAATGATATCGAAGTAAAGTTTAGGTCAACAGGTGATAAATTGAATCGTAGGAAAATCCTCTCAATTATGAAATGACATCAAATGAAATTTTACTGATTTATAGTGCCCTTTTAACACATGGCTATCAAAGACATTAAAAATTTCTAATTACTAATTACTACAAGCATAAAACTGAAAAGAGACTGCGTCTGTACGATGACGAGCTACGTGCAGTCGCGTCGTATCTAGCGGAGTATAGATGGACACTGGATGATATGACACGTGAGAAACGGGACTTGGAACAGACACAACGGAAAGCTGAGATCCGCGAATTACGATCTAAATTGATTATAACGGGATACCGAAAGACAGAGGCGAAAACTGTGAATTCAAGCTCCGATCTTTCCTGCGTGAACAGCTGTCATTACAACCCGATGAGTTAACCAATATTCGCTTGCATCGCGTTCACCGTCTTGGTAGGTTTACAGCGGGTAAGTCTCGTCCTCTCGTAGCAAGTTTGGTTGATTACCAAGATAAGGAACTCGTTAAAGGTGAAGCATCGAGATTGCATCATACGCAATTCTACATCTACGATGACTATCAGAGAGAGATTAGAAACGCGAGATCTAAACTTGTGCCGGAGCTAAAATCAGCAAAAGAATCCGGTCAGCGGGCAATAATCGCATATCCGGCTAGACTGATAATAAATGGGAAACTGGCGAAAGAGTGTAACTATATGGACTGTTAGGGTACTCAGCCGGGTAAAATTAACCTGTGTACATGAATATTGATGGTTGTCTGAGCTGGAAAATTAAAACTAACGAATTTATAGACCAAATTCTATGTTATGATAATATTTGTATAATAGAAGCCTTCATATCTCTTAGATCGCCATTGAGCTTACCCGGCTACGTAATTGAAAGGCTGCCACGGAAGAAAACGATCAGGGGCAAACAGGGACAGCGGCGGTATAGTATTACTGTATAGAAATGTATTTAGAGAGGGTATTACCGTAGTATCAGAAAGAACACGTTTTGTGGTTTAAATTACACAAAAATCTATTTTATATACCACGTGATATCTATGTTTGTGTAACCTATATATGTCCTCACCAATCTGCTTACAGGGACACATGTGCACTTATCTTTGATGATGACACGGATGATTGAAAATGATGATACGGCAGATGACGTGGTGAATGATGGATATTTAGACGCGGAGGTAACGCATGAGGAAGTCAAGTCTGTATTGTCAAGAGCAAAGAGGAAAAATGCTGCAGGCGACGATAATGTTACTAATGAGTTTTTGATAGAAAGAGTGAAATTTTAGTGCCATATATTGTAACTTGATTCAATGAGATATTTTACACAGCCCATTTCCCAGACGAGTGGAGAATAGTGTTATAGTGCCGGTACCAAAGAATAAAATTATCCGCGAGGCAGATGATATAACGGGTATAAGTCTATTAAATGCAGTACCGAAAGTCTTCATGAGTCTTCTCAATAATAGGCTAACAAATTGGGTCTTAAGTAGGGGTACTTATAACAATTTGGTTTCCGACGTAGGTCAGGGAGGCATTACGCAATGTTTTCACTAAAATGTATTTTTGACATATCATTAGCTAAAAAAATTAAATAGGAAGACAAACGATAACGTCAACAGAACGAAGCTGTACGAAAACTAGGAAACATAAATGTCAGTAAGAAATTTCTTACAATTTTACAATGTGTTTATAGTCAGGAAAAAGCTGAGGTATGACAAGGAAAAAATTACTCCGCCGACTTAGCATGTTCAATCGGTTTAAAACAAGGTGATGGTTTGTCTCCATTTTTTGGCACTTTTATAAATGCACTGCATGATTTTTTGATGCAGACAGGAGAGAGTATCGAACTCCAGTCAGGTAATCGATTTTGTTCGTTAGTGTATGCTGTCATCTTCGCCCAATCTCCATCCGGTCTTCAGTCACTTCTCGACAAGCTACGGGTGTATTGTGATAAATGGAGTCTCACCGTGAATCGCGATAAGAGTAAAGTTGTTAGTTTTCCGCAGAAGATGGTACGGAACAGTACGTAATTTTCATGGTATTATTGTGGAGAAAAATTGGAGATAGTGAAAAATTTTAAATATTTAGGTTTGAGATTTACGACTGGTGGGAGCTTTGCAGATGCACAAGATAAGAAATCCCGACAGGCCGTTAAGGCAACATTTTCATTAAATAGTCACCAATCGTATTTCATATGCATTGACCTAGTTAAAATCCTTAGTATGTATGAGCGACAAATTGAGCCAATTTTTCTGTACTCAAGTGAAGTCTGGGGAGTAAAGCCAACCTGTCTGCAATCAACCACGCCTTCGCTTTGGGAAGCACCGTTTAAGCATAAGGGAGACAACTCCGAACAAATTTGTTTATAGAGAAGTTGGCCTCCTCCCGTCAGCATCACAGCTCAATGTAGGTCAGTCGAATTCGGGACTAAAGTTTAAGTGACAGCAAATATGTAAGGATCCTTTATAACGAGCTAATGTGCATACAAGGCACTAGTTACGTCGCTAGGTGACCTCGATCAAATCAATTATAGAATCAAGCGGCTTTGGTGATGTCTGGACACAGCAGAACATGAACAATACGCCAGGTTTTTATAGCAATTTTCAGACAAAGGCAATCGGATATGTACGCACAAGAATGGAGAACTAAAGTGGAGATAATGTGGAAAACACATTTATACAAATATATTAAAATAGACTTTCTTGATTTGTTGACACTGATGTGACATATATATAT